>CATIWM010249308.1:0-71122 GCA_949671775.1 Mallotus repandus
GTGGAATTGGTAGCCCATGATCAAAGAGATAGGTATGATAAATTCAAATGATAACACACATTCTAGTTTTTGGCTTGCAATAAAGCTAGGGTCCTGATCGAGCAACTAGTAGTCCTATCTATCCACCTCTCCAAACACAAGATCTTGAGTTCCTATGATGGTGTATATATATATATATATATATATATTATAGGATGCTGTTTTTATTTTTTTCTTTTTTAATGATAGTATAAGGTTAGATCTAATGTTAACCTTTTTTTTCATATATTCATTTTATAAATTTTCAGATTAACCCTCCAATTTATCATACTTATCTTGGTTGTGTAATTTTATCATAACTTGTTATTCAACACTTTTTTTTTGAATTTCCCAGATATATGTTCCTTTTCATCTAAATAATATAATTTCATTTTTATTTTATTTCAGGTTTTCTAATGGATAAGTCATGGATTAATGAGCAAAATAGATTTGGTACAAGATACTTACAAGTGGTTATTAATTTTCTTGAATTTGCTCTAAAATCCCCTATTGATGGGAAGCTAGCATGGCCATGCATAAAGTGTGGTAATGGGTTAAAATTTACCAAAAGTGTTGTGATTACTCATTTATTAGACAATGGGTTTTCTTTAAGCTATAAGCATTAATATTATCATGGGGAGTCTTTTTCATAAATATAGAAAGTAATTAATCTAAATGCTTACACTCAAATGTTAGAGAACATAGTTCAGATGCACAAGTTGGCATTCAAAAATTCTTTGAAGATATAGTAGTTGGCCTTGCAAACATTGGAGAAGAAGATTTAACTGGAGATAGGGTGGAAGATTATGACTCTTTTGCTTATAAAAATATGCAACCTGAAGTTGAACAATTGAATGAGGAAGCAATGAAGTTTTATGGTCTTTTGGAGAAAAGTAATGAAATTTTTTTTGAGGGGTGTAAAAAGCACAGTAAATTGCCCTTTATTGTTGATTTATTTCATAAGAAGTGTATGAATGGGTGGAGTAACAAATCATTCAAAAGGTTACTTGATGAACTAAGAGAAACATTACCAGAGGGAGAATAATTACCAAGTTCATCTTATGAGGTCAAAAAGATCATTAATGAATTAGGCCTTAGTTATGAGAAAATTCATGTATGTCCAAATAGTTGCATGTTATTTTGGAAGGAAAAAGCTAATGACCAAGTGTGTTCAATATATAATGCTTCTAAGTGGTAAGAAGAGGAAAATAATTTTGATGATGGTGCATCTATATCAATAAGAAAAAAGAAAAATAAGCCTAAAAGGATTTTAAGGTGGTTTCTTATCAAACCTAGACTGCAAAGGCTATTTATGTATTCCAAAATAGCATCTCTAATGCGATGGAACTTTGATGAACGTATTAACGATGGATATTTGAGGCATCTTGCTGATTCCATTTCTTGGAAAGAGTTTGATAATTGATACAAGAGTTTCTCAAAAGAACCACATGATATTCGACTCAGTTTAGCTATTGATGGCTTTAATCCATTTCGAACAATGAGTATTTCATATAGTAAATAGCCAGTTGTACTATCTATATATAATTTACCTGCATGGTTATGTATGAAACAACCATCTTTCATCCTTTTTTTACCAATTCCTGGCCCAAAGTCCCCTGGAGAAAAGATTGACAATTTTTTATAGCCTTTAATTGATGAGTTAAAGGATTTGTGGACTACAAGTATAGAAACTTATGATGCATATGCCAAAATAATTTTCACCTATATTTTGCACTAATGTGGACCATTAATGATTTTCCTACATGTGGTATGCTTTTGGGTTATAATATAAAAGGTAAGTATACTTGTCCATCTTGTGGCTTTGGCAATTGCTTAAAATGGCTAAATAAAGGTGGAAAGTATTGCTTTATGGATCATCGTCAATTTTTACCTTCAGATAATCCATTTAGACATGACAAGCACAATTTTAGTGGTAAGGAAGAGTTGAGAAAAGAACCAACAACAATAAATGGATCCATGGCTTTAAAGCAATTAAATGGAGAAGTAATTATAAGGGATTTAAAAGGTGAAGTTATCAATAAGAGTGCAATATGGAAGAAGAAAGCATATTTTACATTCTACCATATTGGGAGTTTAATTTGGTTTGACATAATCTTGATGTTATGCATATCAAGGAAAATGTATGTGATTACATAATAGGTACCTTTTTGAACATTGAAGGCAAAACAAAAGATAATTTAAAGGCTTGTAAAGACCTCAAGGAAATGAATATAAGGAAGGAGCTTCATCCTGTACAACTACAAAATGGGAGAGCATACATAACCCTTGCTTGTTACACATTGTCCCCTAGTGCAAAGAATATGTGTTAAGAATATTGAAAAGACTAAAAGTTCCAGATAGTTATTCCTTGATAATTTTAAGATGTGTAAAACTGAAAAAATGAAAATTGATAGGCTTAAACAGTCATGATTGTCATATTTTGATGCAAGATTTGTTACTTGTGGCTTTGAGAGGTTATTTACCAAAAAAAGTGTTGAAAGTAGTAATTGATTTATCAACTTATTTTTGAGAATTATGTTCTAAGGTTCTCAAAATAAGTCAACTTGAAGAATTAGAAGTGCAAATAATGGAGACACTTTGTTGTTTAGAGATGATCCTTCTACCATCTTTTTTCATTATCATGGTACACTTAGTCATTCATTTGGCAATGGAAGCAAGTATTCGAGATAAATATTGAAGGGATAACTATTAACTCAACAACTTGTATTTCTTGTTAGTTGGTTGTATATTTGTAGGAGCAGAGAAGGGAACAATTGACAGTAGAACCAAGACTGGTGAAAAAGAAACTGGAATATTATTTGTTGTCAAGGTTGAGCTTCTTAAGATTTGAAAGAAGAAGTAGTGGACATGTTTAGAGCTCTAATACCAAGTCAAAGATAGAGTTTGCAATGAATACGAAGAATGGCACACTTTTCTATTGCTGTTGAGTAAAACATATATAGAAGACTTATAAGAGTTATAACTGAATACAAGTGATAAAGTACATTAAACTAACAAGAAATACAAGCTGTTGAGTTAATAGTTATCCCTTCAATATTTATCTCAAATAGACATCTAAAAAAATATAAAAAAAAATTAATGTCACATGAAACAAAATAATAAAAAAAGCAATATCAATAATAGTACTAATATACTTTGTCAATCAATACTCTATATAGTACCACGCAAAATATACAAAATATATATTTTTATACATATTTTAAATATTTTTATTATTGTAAAAAAAACTAATATGTATATAAATTCACTTTAATAAATTTCCAAAAAAAAAATTCACTTTAATAGTCTCTTATATATCAAATTCTATAGTTGTTTACTGATATTATATCTTGCTAAAAAAATATATCATTATAATGCTTGAGATGCTATTGGGGATTGAAAAATTGTGAATGCATATATATGTTCTTCAGACTTAAAAGGTGGGTAAATTATATCAGAGGTTACTAAACTTTACACTAAATTTATTTTAGTTCCATAACTTTAATTTGTATATTTTTGGTTACAAAATATTGATTTTTTTTTTTGGTTACAAAATAGGGCCAAAACCAAGAAAAACTTAAAAGAAAACTAACTAGATAGTAAACGATCATAAGAAATGCCAACGACATCATGATTTAACCATATAACAAACTTGGAGGAGGATATGTAAGATGATGAAGACCCAAAGGCTCTTTGGAAGCCAAGGAAGTAAGATGATCTGTAGAGAAATTACTCTCCCTATACACATAATGAATAATAGCTCGCCAATTTTGACTCAGCAACATCTTGTTTGAATTGACTATGACATCATTTGGATTTGGATGATTAGAAGGTGCGTAACAACCTGACTATCTGTTTCCAAATGGATACATCAAAAGCCTTTGTCATATGCCAAAGAAAGCCCCTCATGCACACCTCAAAGCTCCACCTGAGTAAAGATATTAATCCTAAGATGTAGCATGAAACCACCTAACCATTGACCAGTCAAATCACACAATAAGCCACTAGCTACTACTCTCCTTGAATGGGCAAGCACTGCACCATCAGTATTAAGTTTAAGCCATTGAAATGTAGAAGCTTGCCAAGAAATACCTACCATGGTTTTAAGGTTGCCATGACTTTGAAACTTACCCATTGAAGCAATGTAATTCTTAATTTCTAAAGCACAGACTTTAATGTCCAAACTCTTAACAACAAGCTAGTAAACATTCTTATAAAGTTTCCAATTATGGAAAAACCATATTCTCCATATAGTGATGCTAAAAATACTATTCCAACTAACACCATTCTCCAAAACTTAAGAGTTTTGAAGGTTATTAAGCAGCAATGAATCAAGATCAGCATTGAAGAAATTAGTACACCAGTTAACAGGTACCAGACGAACCCATACCATAACAATAAAATGACAATCACGAAGAGAGTGAAGAATGGTTTCATCTATCATACCGCATAGAGGATAGATAGAACTATTGCCCAAGTGCTGACGAACTAGTTCCACTTTACTAAGAAGCCGATGTTTAGCAACTAACCAAAGGAATTTTCTGATGCACTGAGGACCTAGCCATCTCTAAACTAGAGCCCAAAAACTTATTGAAATTATCTCAAGAGTACTCCATAATACTGTTATAAGCAATGTTTGTTGTAAAGTAGCCATTGGGAGTATGCTTCCAAAACACTTTATCATCATCCATCTCTCATCTTGGAGGTTTATAAGTAGCAATATGTAGGATAACATGTGCTGGCAGCAAGTGCTCAAACATAGACCAATGCCAAAACCCGTCAGAGTTCACAAAATCCTTAACTAGCATATTTATTTACCAATCAAGGACATGTGCAATAGTATGATCCTTTAAAGCTGCCAACACCCAAGTATCTGTCCAAAATAACATAGTTGAGCCATCTCAAATAGTCCATCTTGCATGACCTAAAATTATAGGCCAAACCTGACTAATAGCTCTCCAAATGGCTAAGTAATGATTTTGATCAATAGACTGAGGAAATGAGTCTGCCCCAATCTTATATTTAAAATGAATAACAGATGCCCAAAAATCATTATGCTTCATTAAAACACTTTAACCGAGCTTCATCAAAAGAGCTTGATTCATAGCTCTAAGATTTTTAAGACCAACACCCCCAACTTCCTTTGGCTGACACATGTTATGCCAAGGAATAAGACTAAGCTTCGGTCTATCTAAATTAGAACCCCAAATAAAATGCCTACAACACTGTTCAACCTTGTCATATATATCCAAAGGGAGCTTAGTTGTTTGCATGGCAAAAATAGGCATAGCCTGAAGAACGCTTTGAGTGAGTGTAATACGTCCCGCCAAAGAAAGAGAGGCACCACTGTAACCATTAAGCCTATTTTGAACCTTTTCAAGAATGGTAGCATAAATATGCTTGGTGATCCTTGAATGCAAATGGGCCATCCCCAAATACCTACCCAAATTATCCATTTTTTGAAATCCTAATAAATTAGCCAATCATGAGGCTTGAACACCAGGAACATTTATGGAGAAATAGACCTAAGATTTTGCATGCTTGGTAGATTGACCCAAAAAATTACAAAACACTTCAAGAACCTTTTTAATTACGAAAACCCGTGACTCAGGTGCCTCAACAAAAAGCAGAAGATCTTCCACACAAAATAAATAAGAAATTGGTGGCCTCCTTTATTGAGAGTAATAGGCTTCCAATGACCAGAATTCATAGCATAAGAAATATAGTGAGCCAATCTTTTAATACATAGAACAAAAATATAAGGTGAGATAGGATCACCTTGACAAATACCACGAGGGGGAAAAAAAGAAGAAGTCCTTTCTCCATTAACCAAGACTTCCATAAATGAGATACAGTTCATAATTAAATTGATAATGTTTCAAAGAAGACCAATATCCACAAGCGTATCCTCAATAAATTCACATCGTAGAAGATCATAGGCTTTAGTTAAATTAATTTTTAGATCCATTATGCCCTTTTTCCCTTTCTTCTTCCTCAGAGAGTGAATTATTTCTCGAGCCAAAACAATATTGTCAGTAATATGCCTTCCAGGAACAAAACTAGTCTTAGGATGTCCAATTAAACCAGATAGGAGCGGCTTGATTTTGTTACCGAAAACTTTGGTATTACCTTATAACTGACATTACAAAGGCTTATTGGCCGAAAATCCCTCAAACAATCAAAATTAGTCTTTTTAGGGGTTAGAACAAGCAATGTACTATTAAGAGAAGAAGGCAAAGGAAGACCGCTAGCAACTGACTTCACTAAATTGAATAGGTCCCTTCCAATAACATCCCATTAATTTTGATATAAGCCTGCAGGCAAGCCATCTTTACTAATAGATTTAAAAGGCTTCATGCTAAAGACAGCTTCTCTAACCTCATTTATAGAAATTGGAGCATTCAATAATTGTAATTGAGCATTTGAAAGAATAAGGAATTGACCTTTAATAGGAAGCAATGGCAGATAACCTCCCAGGCTTAAGTAGATATTTTTAAAATAATCCACAATATGATGTTTAATGTAAGCAAGTTGGGTAAGATGGTTACCATACGGAGTCTTTAGATGAAGAATTTTGTTTTGCCTCCTTTACTGAATTGTCTTCCTATGATAATAAAAAGTATTTTTATCCCCAAAAAGAATCCAGTCAGATTTTGACTTTTAAAGCCAAAATAATTCTTCTTGAGCGAGGATTGTATTCAACTCTCTTTAAAGTTTAGATTCAAGCAAGACTAAACCTGGTGACCATTTCTCCCCTAAAGCACGTTGAATACCATTCAATCTTGCTAAAATTCTATGCTTTCACTAAAAAATATGATCGAAACAGTTGCGATTCTAACTCTCTGACACTATTTGAGCAAAATCAACATTACTAACCCAACTATTCATAACCATCTCCTTAAAATTCTCATGTAATAACCAAGCAGCTTGAAAGCTGAACGACTTTTTACCAACACCAGCACTGGACAGAGGAAAGAAATGGACTAGAAGGGGGCAATGGTTAGATTTATTTCTAGGAATATGGTAAACAAAAGATTCTTGAAAAGATTGAAGCCAAGCACCATTACAGATAGCTCTATCTAATCTTTAAAAAAGGGTATCTCTCACCCATGTGAAGCTCAGAATAAGAAATCCCAAGTCATGAAGCACCATTTGATCAAAAGCTTCCTGAAACAACTTACACACACCCAATCTTTGATTTGAACCTTTATATCTTTTCAAAGGTTTAAGAATACAGTTAAAGTTGCCTCCTAATAACCAAGGACCTTGCAGAGTGGAATGAATGCAAATAAGTCACTGCCATAAACTCTTTCTAATCCTTGGAGTAGGACTAGCATATATAACAATGATATAAGAAATAAAATGAGTGCCTTCTTTAAGAGAAAAAATGAGCATATTGCCAATTATTTTCAATAATTTATATAGAGAGAGACTCCTTCTACAATAACCAGATGCCCACTGAAAACCCATCCGCTTCAATTCTGTGAGAATAATGAAACCTACTCCTTGCAATAAAACCATTAGCTTTAACATCACTGATTTGAGGTTCCAATAAAGCTACTATTGAAGGATTATTGGTCCAAGAAATAGTATTAAAAGCTCTCTGAAATTTTAGGGAACTAGCCCCTTCACAATTCCAAATTAAGATTGATAAATTCAAAAAGAGAGAAAGAAAGAAAGGGGTCCTTAATATCTATGACCAACAATGGTCTCAATGACTGCCATTTCAGCTTCATTATTAAGGTTGAGCTCATCTTCATTATCACTCCTTACCATATCATAACCAACATCACCCTCTAAAGAAGAAGACTCTATTTCACCATCTTCTTCATTAGGTACCTGAATATCAGGTTGGATTGCCTAATAAATATCTTTATTTCTAGTCTTGCCATATCAGACAAAACCTGTGTGATCATTAGAGCTAGTGGTAGGGACTATAACACTAGTAGCTAGAGCTATAACACAAGATTTAGGAACTACAAGTTCGATAACAGTGTGTTGTTTTGGTTCAAAGGGAGCTCGACTATATGAAGGTTTAGTTGAAGAAGTTTTAGCCAAGGTATCCCGTTGGATCTCATGGCCTGAAATTTTTGGGACTATTGTTGGCATGGATTTACCTGAGTGGGCCTGGGCTTGGGGCTTTTAGTATGATGGTTATTAACTCTATGATGAGAAGAGTGGGGCTCTACGAGTTTATCATGCACATCCAAAGCAGGGGTAGTTTGAACATGGGAACCATCATCATTATCCCCTAAGATCCCATCCTTAGAATCTTGGAGTATAATGAACCGAGATTCTGATGTATGGAATGTCCATTGATTAGAGTTTAAATTCCTACCAAACACTCCTTCCTTCCTTACTGCTCTCTTTCCCTTATGATTCACTACCATCTAAGGACCGTAAGTAGGATTTTCTAGTTTATCCCTCAGCAGAGCTGCCACTACTGGAGCTGCCTCTGCACCTTTAACTATAGCTATATTGCTTTCCTTATTGGTTGGAGAAGGGATACTCGGACAATTTGCTACAACATGCTTTACCTTGCCACAAAAAAAAAATAGAAGACATTCATATTTAACCTTCTGTGTTTTACCATCTAAGAGAAATTGAGAAATCAGCAACTTATCAAGTTCAATATCCATAACATGTCTCACAAATTTGCCACGAACTGCTGAGACATTATTATAATCCACTCTAATGACTCTTCCTACCATTTGGCCAATAAATGTTATAATTTTCATGTGATAATAATGAAGAGGCATACTGGGTAATATGATCCATGAAATCAGAGTTTTAATCTTATCATCTGAACAAATAAACTTTGGCTTCCAAGAATGCACCATTAAAATAATGCCCTATAATTATTCACGGACCATCCACTAAGGCATGTCGAGCATCCTCCATAGAGACTAAAAATAATCATTCTCAAGATCAATGATAGTGAAACCACTTATAGTGCTCCATATAGTTTCTAACTTTGTAACAAGGGACTTATACCCAATTCGGCGACCAAGTAGTTTAACAGCCACTGCATTCATCCAAGGCCTGGCTATGGTTGACTTCACCCTTTAGAAGAAAGTTATGGATGGGAACAATCCCTCCCTATCAATCACTATATCATCATCAGCTACCTCAAAACTATCTTCATTTACTACTAACTCTTCCTATAACATTGAATGAGACTGCAAGAGTTTATCTTTAAAAGAAATAGGCTGGCAGTCATCACCATCCTTCCATGCCTCTCTAAATTATGCCTTTTTCATTGATCGATCATCATCTACTGGAGGAGTTTCCTCCTTGTCGAGAGAGCTCATGACGAGAGAATAATTATGCTTTTGGAATATGTCGTTTTTCAAATTTTAATTAAAATATAAAAAATTAATTTTAGTTACACTAAAAGTCACCCCAAACAATTACGACTAATTTAGATGTCGTGTGGCACACTAAAGTTGTCATATTATAGTCCAACTCAATAAAAATTATCTAGTTACACTATCACATCATTTTTTTTATGGGATTGTTGATCATAATTTTATAAGGTTGAGTGTCAAAAAAATAACAAAGTAAAGTAAATTATGGTTAATAGTCTTATGAAGAAGGTGGCATGACAATATAACATGCAATTTTTGTTGAGTTTGACTATAATGTAGTAACTCTGGTGTGTCACGTCATCTAAATTAGCCGAAATTATTTTGGGTCACTTCTTTATGAAATTAAAATCAATCTTTTGTAACAAAAAAGATACAAATTAAAGTTATAGAACCAAAATGAAATTTAGTATAAAGTTATAATAAATATCTAGCCTGAAGAGGGAGGGCTTAGGCCCTAGATTAGTTTATGTAGCGATGGAGTATTGATGCTTCTTAGATCATTAGATGGTCCCTTAAGTAATCCAAACTTAACTTTTCCTTATTCATTGTTTAGTTATTGGCTGTATGCTTATTAATATGTAAGAGATGATAGACTTTAATGTTTAAGACACACATGAGTTTAATTTCAAGGGTTACAGGGACATGTTTAAAGAAAAAAAAAAGCTTAACTTCAAAACATGTCCATTATGTCAAGTGCTAATAAATTGTTGAGTGTGGGTAAAAATTATGGTCGCTTGTCCAATTCATATATAATATATATAAAGGAGAAGAAAATGCAAGCAAATCATTAATGAAAACAAACGACCATACACATATACACACACACTTGTTGCAAGAGGTGATCACTAGGCAATAAGATCAAATTTGTTACTCTTTTGTTTTTCTGATTAATAGGTAGTTGCCAATGTGAAAAGCAATAGGAAAAATAAGAGACTGATTACTTAGGAAACTAAAAGTATTTTTAGGGTTTTTTAAATAATAAGTTATTAATATATTAAAAGTTTAAAATATATTTTCATATAATTTTTGGTATTAATGGTTCGGTTAACCAACTAACCAAACCACTTTTTTATATCTTCGATCAAATCGGTTAACCGCGGTTTTAAAAAATTAGAAACCTAAACCAAATCATTATTTTTTAAAGTGGTTTTAAAAAACCAAACCAAAACTTAGTTTGCCAATTCGGTTAACCTTTATTTTGAATTGGTTTTTCAATTTTTGGTTAGTGGATTGGTTTTTCGGTTTCATTTGTTTACCCTTAGGTGTCTTGAAAATTTGAGGGAGCACTTGTTATACAATCATTACCCATCCTTCAAAGCTTTACACCAAGTTGGTATAAGCGTGGAAGATGAAGAGGAGCATATATACCTTTAAGCAATAAACCTCTGAATATATGCCTTTGCAACACGAGGAATACATGGATTTAATGCATATATAAGAGAAAGTTCTCTAAGAGTAAGTAGTCATAGAAACATAAGCAAAAGAAAAAAAAAGCATGAAAAGATGGGCCAAGCTCTAAAATTATCCTCAAAAGGTTTTACACACTCACACTGAACACAAGCACATTGACACCTCAAAAGGCTATATGACATATTTTAGTTCATTTTTCCTAGTGCATCAAAATGCTATACGACATATCTTAGTTCCTTTCACTTGATGCCTTAAAAGGCTATAGCAACATTTCCCAGTTCCCTACTTGAAGTCTTAGAAGGCTATACAACATTTCACTTGATGCCTCAGAATGGTCGTTTTCACATCCATTTGATGCAACTCTAAATCCATATGTGCCACAATAACTATAAAAAGGTGAATATACATAAACTTCATAATATGTGAAAACACTTTGTCATAATTTATGCCTCTTATTAAGTGTAACCATTCACTACAAGTCAAGCTTTATACCTATCAATGGAACCATTCGTCTTGCTTTTAATTTTGAGAACCCAATTATTCTCAATGGCTTTACAACATAATGATAAATCAATGATGTTTCAAACTTGATTCATTCTTTATGATTTCATTTCCTCTTCCAATGCAACTTTTCACTTTTCCTTAGTAAGATACTCAAGTGCCTTGTTGATAGTTTTAGGTTCCTCATCATCATTGAAAGTGAAAATATATACTTTATTCTTAATTAGAAAACACTTCTTAGGATAGTGCTTTGGCAAAATTTAGAATCATAAATTTCACCAATGAAATTTAGATCAATTTTAGTCTTATCTCTCCCATTCAATTAAGATGATTAAAGTAAATCCTATATGCTCCTACCATAAAAAACAGGACCAAGTATAACATTCTCCATGTTGACTTATACCGATCCCATTTTTATCATCCATCTTAAATAAATTATGGCCTTTATCATCATCTTCCCTTATAGGCAAATGATTCTTAAGGAAAGTAACATTATGGGACTCAATTTCAATCAATCTTCCATCAGAATCCTCACTAATAAACACATAACCTTTTAAGTTCTTAGAATGTCTTATAAAGATACATTCTTTCCTCTTGGTCTTAATTTACCAATTTTGTGAAAATTATCAAGAAAGTATGCTACAAATCTCTATGAATGCAACTCATTGATATTGAGCTTTCTACCCTTCCACAACTCTTAAGGTATGGAGAAAACTGATTTAAAAGGAACACAACTAAGTATATAGGATGCAAACAATAAAGCATCTCCCTATTAACTAATTAGGAGATTAGCTTACGTCATTATTGAGTTAACAATTTCAAGCAAAGTTTAATTTCTTAGCTCGACAACACCATTTTATTTCGGAGTTCTCAAGTTGTTAATTTCCTCACAATTCCCTTTTTATTATACAGTTCTTTAAAATTATCAGATAGATACTCCCTACTTTGATTAGTTCTTAATTCTTTATTTTTCTATCTAATTAACTCTCAACCTCACTTATATATTTCTAAAAGCAATCTAATGCTTTGGGTTTATGGGAGATTATATAGACATGACCATATCAAGTGAAGTCACTTATGAAAGTAATGAAATATGAGCCTCCATACCTTACTTTAACACTCATTGGTCCACATATATCATAATGCATTAGTTGCCGAGAAATTTCAGCTTTTGTGCCCTTTCCAAATGGTTTTCAAATTGCTTTTCCTTGTAAACGAACTTTACAAGTGTGCAATTTAAATTTTTTATTTGATCCTAATAGGCCATTACAAGCAAGCCTATTCATTTTGTCTTCCCTAATATGCCTTAATCTAGCATGTCATAATTGTATATCCACATTATGATTACTAGCTTCAGTGAATAAGGAAAAACAAACACCATAATTACTATTATAATAGTTTGTGTTCAACACCATAAAACTATCTACAATGTGTCCACAACCATAATAAATAGAACCATGAGTAATCTTAGCACATTCACATGGCAAGCACAAGGACTAAATTTCTTTAAATAATAGAAGCATAAAGAACATCATTGAGGTACAAGGTTTAACCTTGTTATAAATCCAATTTGCATGTGCTAATTCATTTAACTTTAGCTCTCACATTATTGCCTATATAAATCCACTTAGTTCTACTTGGAATTCAACGAATTTTCATAAATTCATTTATGTCTCTAAATATGTGGTCTATAGCTCCTAAGTCTATAATTCATAGTGGATGAGTTCTAGTGAGCAACACAATATTAGAATGAAAATTTCATAATTATACCTTGTTTTAGCAAAGTAAAAGCATTATTAAATAAAGACTTAAGATTGGTGCTAATCTTAAGCAAAATGCTAGAAACATAAATATTAATAGCTTTATTTGTATAGTTTTGAAGCATATAAAGATTATCTCAAAATATTAAAATTGTAATAAAATCATACAACCTTTTAAGTGATTTTTTAGGCTATTAGCACCTAGTTATGGATTGACGTATAAGTACGTTGTGAGACTTAATTAAGATTAATTTCGTAGAAATAATATTGTAAAAAACAATGACAAGTAAATTCAGAAAATATCATTTTTCTAAAAAAAAATAAACAAGGGTCATCATCTTTGTGGATAATCTTTATAAAATACACTTTTAGGTTACATAAATCTCTGGAGACTTTATAATCTCCTATTAAATGGCTATTGGAAGCCTATGATTTACTAAGCCTATAAATGGAATAATTTGCAAGAGAGTTGAGGAGAGAGTTTTAAAAATTATTTTACATTATTTTCTTTTAGGTTTAGTTGACTATTTATATAAAAAAAAAAGGTTTCTCAATTTTTCTTTTATTTTTTGACAATTCTTTACTTAGATTGATTATTTAGATTTAGGAATTAGAGATTTGATTATTAAAATAAGTATATTAAATCATAAAAATTACTTTATAAATATAATCACAAATCTTTTACTTGATTGGATTGGCTATTTTTAAAATATTTAATCTATTTGCTTGCCTTTGTTCATGATTATAACATTGTATCAGAAAATACACCTACAAAAAGGTTGAGATATGAAACTATATCTCCACTAATAAAAAGGTGAAGATTTGAGAGTGTCAATTGTTCTCTTTGTTAATATTTTTCAATTCTTTTATTTTTTGATTTAACCATTGAATTATTCTATTGGGTATGATCATCATATTTGAATATAATATTTCATATATATATTTTTTGAACCAACATGATATTTTGTTAGATTTAGTATTAGTTTTTCATGATGGGTTTTGATTTATGGTTAGATATCATAGTGTCTTAGTTTAGATTTGTCATGATATATCTAGATTATATTTAGATTTGTCATGATAGATTTATATTATATTTATATTTATCATATTTTCCATCATATATTTAAATTCTATTTTATCTATATTTGAATCCACCACAAAAAAAAAATCTATTATATTTAATTTATTATATTAGATTTATTTAATTTAACATGCTCACGCATATTTGTTATTTTGTCATTTTTATGTTATTTATTTTGTCATGCTCATGCATATTTACGATTTTGTCATTTTAGAAAGCTTTTTTTTTCCACTAGTAGATTTTGTTTGCTCTTTTTTTTATTATTGTTTTCCATTTGTAAAGAAAGTTGCACGTAATGACAAATTACAGCCATATTAATAAAAGCTTGTGGCAAGAAGATGTTCATTCTAGTGCCCCTAGTGCAAGGAATATTCACAAGCTTATGTGTGTTCTCTAATAAACTCTTACCCTTCTCTTTCTCTACGAGAGCATCTTGAATCCCATCTTGAAAGACCAACATTACAAGTTGCCTTTCATTGCTATTGAGCTTGGCATTAATAAATAAAAGTTACCAAAAAGGTTTGTCCCTAGTCTTTGTCTTTGTCTTTGCTTTCCTATGTTACTTTCTTACTTGGGTGAGCCTATACTATAAACTATGAACTACCAATACATTATTTTGCCATGTATCTATATTCCTATTTATTGTTTTATTTTAGGGATAATGAGTTTTTTAATCTTACAAGTTTATTAATTATTAAAAATTAGTCCTAAAAGAAATTTTCTTCATATTCAAGTCCTCAAAATTTTTAAAATTGTCACCGTTAGTCCTCATTTGTCAATTTGGACGAAAATTGCTTACATGGGCAAAACAACACTAAACTACCAGACATAAATTGTTGACCAAGCTCGCCAAAGGGAGCAAGAAGAAGCCAACATATACATCCACATAAGTTGTGGAGACATGTTAGAATTCCACTAACATTGAAATAAAAAAACTTGGGGTTCCTGATTTTTGGAAGAAGGAGACAGTTAAATCTTCTTATCATATTCTTTAACTTTCTTCTCTACAACTTTTCTTTATTTCTATCTTTTGAATTTGAAGTGTGGTCCTAGATGTTGGGAAAAGAGAAAACAAACAATTCTTAAGATTGTGGGGGAAAGGTATTGTAGACGGTGGGGTTTAGCGCTCGTCCAAGTTTATTGCAACCGCGACACTGTTTGAGCCTAGGACTCTAGGGAACACACTAACCACTGTCACAAAGACATGGCGTGGAGATGAGGAGTCACCACCCAGGGTAATAATTGGGGCAAATCAAAGGTGGTGGTAACTTGATTCGCTAATACAAGCTAGCACCACAACCAGGAGTTCTGAATACGGAATACCAACTTCTTTTAGTCTCATGTTCATTTAGAGTTATTTTATGAATTACTATTTTATTCCCTAATTACATGCAATTTCATTAACCTTAATTGAACATCCATCTAACCCTAAGGCAACCAATCCATGAAAAAGCACATAAAAAAAGCATTCAAAGCGCAACGCCCCTAAATCCAAACTACATTTGATTTTAATTTTAAGTGAGCTAAATCTACATATTTTATTTACAAGTGAAATGGAACTAAATGTGGGCCTATATTTTAATTATATTAGTGAACTTAAATCTATTATTTTTAATTCTAAAAGTAGGCCTAAGTCTACCAAATTTAAGAAAAAATGAATTTGATTTAATGGGCCTAATTCTACTTATTTTAATTTAAATGAAATGATCTTAAATCTATTTATTTTAAAAGAAATGATTTAATGGGCTGAGCTAAGTCTAAATTTATTTTAAATTACATAAAGTGGGCTTAAAGTCTAAATTAACCTAAATGGGCCTAAATTGATTTTGAATTTAATTAAACCTAAATTTAATTTTAAAGGCGTATTTTATTAGTGAGTTAGACCTACACATGGGCTTGGGGCCCAAAATGAATCAAAAATAATAAAAAAGTCCAAATAATAAAAATAAAGAAAATAACAAATAAAAAACAAACATCCTGTAATTTTTCTAACCTTAATTTTAATTACAAACAACCTAAAATTAATCTAAAGCCACCATTGATTTTAATTAAGTTTTACTAAATAAACCCTAATTTACTAATTGATTTTAAAAAGCAAAAAAAGTAAAATATTTTACTATTTCCACTATTGGGGCTATTACAACCTACTAAAAATTAAAGTTAAATAATAATACAACCCATAAAACAAAATAAATATAAAAAACAACACAAAAATAAAAAGACTGTAAAATTCTACAGGGATTTAATCCATGACATTCTATGGATCTTCATGGGTTTTCTTGATTCAATCATGCGTTCATCCCCACCAAAACTTGAATCAAAATCAAAAAAGAGGTTAGAATGAATTAAAGTAAATAAAATTAAATAAGATAATAGAATCAAATAAAAAGAAAAGAGAAATAAGATGAATGAGGATGGTGCATTATTGATTTGCTCATCACAATGGTGTAAATCACCGTTGCTTTCAATAGATTTTCAATAGTTGAACCTTTTTCTCCAAAAGGCATACTGCTCCTTTAAAGCAATACGTAAAAGAGATTTTTTTTATGGTTTTAGGCTCTGTGTATGCAGGTGTGTATGCTGCGTCTCCAAAAAGGGTTTTTTTTAGGAGAATTAAATTGGGTTTATATAAAAAAACCCTAGCTAAAAGACGTATGCTCCTGTAAGTTACATGAGATAAAGTTTTGGTTTAATCCGAACTTTTATTTCTAAAAAAAATCCAGATAAATCCTAGAAAAAAGGATTTATCACATCATTCCACCAATCAAAATTAAAAAAAAATTATTTATTGAGAAATAAAAATAAAATAAAAAAACATATACGGACGCAATTGGAAGAGCATAATCCTGATCGGGATTATGTATTTCCTATCGAAAATACATAATTTTAGTCGGAATTACATATTTCCGACCGGTTCAGTTTTTTTTGAGATAATTCTGATTGAAATTACATAATTCCGATCATTTTCAATGGATGTATAGATCAAACAATTTCTTATGCACAAGAAGATCAACATCATAGTGGTCTAAATATTCACACAGCTCATCTTTGTATGCCAATTAAAGAGATTCTAGTCCTTTAGAGCTCATCTCCAAAAGACTCAAAAGCAAAAGTTGCTACATAATCTATTAATGGAGAGGATAACAATACTATTAGTCCTATAAGTTATATCATTTTTACAATTAAGTCCTACAAGAATTTTTTCTTACAATCAAGTTCTATAAGTTTTAAAAAGGCTTTCCGTTAATTTTATCCATCAGTCAAAGCAATTTTTCGTTAGTCAACCCCTAAAATCGAACCTTTTTTTACATTTTAGACCTAAAACTACTAAAAAAATGTCATTTTTGATATTATACATAAATAATAGTTTTATTTTTATTTTTGACTTCTTTTATTATTTAACCTTCATAATAACTATATAATTCACTAAAATATGTTTTTAAAAAATAAAAATAATATTTTTCTTAAACTATTAGTTATATTGGCAATGATAAATAAAAACAATTAAATATTCTTAATTATTTTACAATATATAATTTCAATTAATATATCATACATGAATAAATATTTTTAATAAAGAAAAGCTCATATAGTTTTATCAATATTATGATTTGTGTTAGATTTCAAAAAGCTCATCTATTTTATCTTAAATTAATTTTATTTTATATAAAAAATTAAATTATTAATTAAAATATATTATTCTTCAAATATTTTTCTGTAAAATAGCCTAATTTAATGAAATATTTATAAAGTATAACATAAATTATAATATTGACAAAACTAATTGAGTTTATCTAAGTATAAAAAAAACTATTCATTTAAGATATACTAATTAAAATTTATATTTAAAAATAATTAAAAATACTTAATTAATTTTATTTATCATTGTTAATAAATAATAATTTAAGAAATTATTTTAGTGAGTTATATAGTTATTATAAAAGTTAAATAATAGAATAAGTCATAAATAAATAAATAAAAATATTATTTACGTAAAATATCAAAAATGACATTGTGGACACCTTTGGTTGGCCCGCAACAAAAGCCCAATGATGAGATAGTAGGGATATTAAATACAAGAAGGCCCATAACTTTCTTTAGAAATGGACTCGAGAGCCCAAAACCCTTAGTTGAACCCAAAACACCAAACCAGGACCTAAAGCTTTAAATTTAAGCCCAAAAGCCCATTTGGCCCAAAGGCCCAAATCAAGCCTGGATAAAGAGGCGACGCCTCTTCATCCCTGGGCATCAGTGAGGCAACGCCTCTTTTTAGCCAACCTCTGTTGCATCAAATATCATTTATGGTTGCATTAAACAAGGATAGATCTACCATATCACATATTTGAAGATTTGTGTGTGGAATGAGGGCTTTGAAGGTAGAAATAAGGCTGAAAAGGTGAATGCAATGATGAAAATGCAAGGTGGACATTTTTGGGAAATGGAAAAGGCAAAAGAGGGAGGCTTAAGAAGGGGTATTAGAGCTGGTTTGAGGAGATGGGCATTTTTAGAGAAAAAAGAAGAGAGTTTTGAAACAAAAAAAAAAAACATTCTTGAGTAGAAGATAAGAAAAAGAAAGAAGGAAAAAGGAAAAAACGAAGAATAAGTAGAGTCTTAAACTTGAGAATCCATTTTCTTAGGAAGAAAGAAGGAGTTCTTACATTCAAGATTGTTTAAAACAACAAACCAAGCTCTGAGGGCTAAGTTAGGAGCTCAAAAATTTATCAAATTAGTGAGAATCTTCATTTTTAAGCTTCAAGTTCTTCAGTTTATATAAAGGTTTATCTTCGATTTTCATTGCTTGTTTTCTTATTTATTGTTTAATTGAAGTCACATTGAAGCATTAATATGTGAAGTGTTGAGTATTAGTGGTCAATCTTTATGTATTTGCATCAATCTTAAGGTTTATGTAGTTTGTGTTGTGCCTGTTGGTGAAGAGGCATCGCCCCTTCACATTAAGGCGACTTTATGTCGCCTCTATCAAAATCAGGCTATTTATGGTTATTATACATTCATGCCCTGTTATATCTTAGTTTTGCATGTAATCATCATGATATTAGGTTTAACTAAGTGTCAATTTATTTTTAAATGAGTATTTATGTCTATTTTGTACAGATTTAACTTGGTTTCCTTTGTAGATGATAATTGTTATTTTGTGAGAAAGAATTAACTCTTGTTTATTGCAGGATTTTAGAATGATTTTCAATTAAGGAATGTTTGATTCCTTAATTAGTTCTTGAGAGGGTTTAATTTTGGTTTATTTTCCATTTATTGTATATTTTTATTAAAAGATTGTATTCCCTAATTCTCCCCCTATCATTTGAATGTATGATTGTAAATTCATTACCATTATTTGTAATAAGTGTTGGGTTAATAAGCATAAAAAGGACTAATGTGAAAACTTGGACATTGAACATAAAATCGGAAATGATTGCAATTCAAATGATAATAAGGAAATAATTTGATAATCAAAGGTACTAAAATACAAAACACACACGAAGGCCAACCATAAGGTTGGGTGGGCATTCAAAAGCCCATACCCAGTTTCTAAACCCGATCTCTGATAACGGCTTTTGGGAACCTCCGTGGAATCCAATTGTTGTACAGTGTGTCCCAGCTTTCATCCGGGTGGCAACTGCATCTCCATTTTGGGCCACAAGCACATTATATATTTCCTAATGAGCCCTAAGCCCACACAGTACCGTGGTAGCCAAACACTTTGGCGTGCGCCAGACCCCGCCGTCTACAGTGGCGACTCCACTGGGGATAGAGAAACTAATTCCAAGTGTTTTGTACTTTATCATCTTTGATTATTTTCTTTACATTTTTTGCATTCACTACACTTGTTCACACAATGAGCACAACAGTCCCGAATAAACTGACAATAATCATTGCTCCGCTGCCTACGTTTCACTCAAACTTAGTGGTGAAGTATTTGATTATTGACACTTATAGCACATACTTATCCACGTCGTATGGACCCTCGAGTGGGGAGACATAACACATGTATATAGTTATGGGAGCCAAAGCTTATTACCCTTGACTCAACTCATGTAATGAATTAGCAACTTCCCATAGGATTTTTTTTCAAACTACATATGTTTTATGCCATTTAGTAATCCTTACAATAAAGCCCAAGCCCATTGCTAATGGACTATGCCAAGTTGGGTTTTTAAGGCCCATTATAGACCATTAAGATGGACTTTGATTTTATTCAAAAGAATTGCTACTTATTTGTATCGTCATGAGAGTTTTATTGCATACGTCAGTTTTATTATCCCCTATTGATGATCAAAACCAGGTCAACAATCGTAGGATGAGAAACTTGCCATTGAACATGCGTGCGGAAGAAATAAGGGTGGAGTTACCATTTGGAGAGCTTTGTTATTTGTTATGTGTAAATAGAATATTTGTTTACCTTTTTCTTTTAGCATTAACGAGGTCCTACATATCATGCATACACGTCATGCATGTTTATAATCAATGGTGGTTGTAGATATAGATCCTCATTGGTCTTTTACTTGGGTACGATCTGACACCGACAGACTGATTAGAATTTTTGAAGAAACAACAATGGTAGAATTTAATGCTGAAGCTTTTAAGGAACAATTGAAAATAGAAATGACTCAACAGACCTGAACAATCATGCAGGAAATGATGGGTCCAACTAGGCAGAACCAATTAGCACAACACCCACTGCCATTGGATCTGGACGCTGAAAATTTAGAAAGACGGGAAATAGAGGATGACCAAGAAACTCTTTTAGCAGAACCTATGACCCGACAAAATGTAGATGTCTCAAAAAATATGGAGAAGTCCAAATGGGCCAAGAACTTAACCAAGACCATGGCTCAAATGCAGCTGATGATAAAAGAAAAAGGGATAGATGCTCCGATGAACTACACCGATTTAAGTCTGGATGAGGATGATGACCCTCTACCCCAAAAATTTAAATTCCATGACATGAAGAAATTTGCTGGTGTTGAGGATCCCCACCTGCATCTCAAATAATATATGATCCATATAAGGACAATTGGCTTGAACAAAGCATAAATTATTAAACAATTTCCCCTATCCTTAGAAGGAGCGCCGATCAGATAGTATTATGTCTTAGAATCTCATATCCAAGCTCATTGGGAGGGATTATGTGCTGCGTTTGTGAAGTAGTATAGTCTCAACATTCAAATGAAAGCATCTTTGAGAGACCTGCAGAACATTAAGAAAAAATTTAATGAGTCCTTCGTTGATTATTTGATCAAGTGGAGAGCTAAATTGGCACAGATGAAGCACTGGCCTGCTGAGACAGATCAGCTAGTAATAACAATAGAGGGATGTGTGCTTCCACTCTTAAAAAAGCTGAAAGACTTAGGGATTTGGAACTTTGAAGAATTGTATAGATTCGAGGTATAGAAAGAGTCTGACTTAGCCCAAGATAAGAAATTTTCCAGTGGAAGATCTGTAGGCAGAGAAAGGACAGGATCTAATAGTGGGATTGGACTGAACAATAATGTACAAATCAATATCATAGGGAAACCTTGGAGGTTTTTTAATATGGGAAGACCTCTTTCTAAAGTCCTGGAGAAGTTGATTAAGAACCACCTATTGAGACCTTCACCTCAGAGACCACCTTTCCCAAATGCCGACCCAAAGCTATATATTGTAAATATCAAACCATTAGACATGACACTAATGGTTGCATTCACCTGAAGCATGAAGTTAAAGATTTAATTGATTTAGGCAAGATAACTGACCTTGAAACCAGAAAAACCAATACCTAAAATAACCCTTTACTTAATTATCGTAATGTGCCACCATTAAATCCACGCATTCTAATGATCAACACTGGCTTGATAGAGGAACAAGTCCTTAATTCCTTTGTTGATGCCACACCCACATCCCCAAAACCTAAAACCAAAGACCTGAACTTGAACTGCCAGCCTACAGAACTAAATATGAATGTTCTAAACATTTAGAGTTTTGATGATAAGGAAGAGGAACAAATTGATCTGTGGAAGAATGACAAGGGAAAGGAAGCCTAGTCAGCTGGAAAAGATGGAAAGAAGGAAGAAGAAGCACGATATGTTAGGTCAAAAGAAGAGAAGGTCAAAAGAAGAGAAATTAGGCTCAAAAGAAGAAGTGAAGGAAAAGGAGGAAGTTGATAAACTGAAATCGAATGAGAAAACCGTTGAAGCCAAGAGAGATGAGAAGACTCTCGCCAGCGTTTAGGAGCTGTTGATGCATTCCAAAGCCCATTGAGAGGTGCTGGTTATGGCCCTTGATCATAAGAAGATCCCTATAATTCATACTCCTAATCAAATGGTAGACTCACTGACAGAAAGCCCTCAGGGGGCAATTATTTTTTGATGACCTACCCTTGGAAGGTAGAGACCACAATAAAGCCTTATTCACAAAGGTTGAGGTAAAGGGAAAACTAACTTATTGTGTGATGGTAGATAACAGATCTACTATCAATGTGTGCCTTTTGAAAATCCTGCCCAAGTTGGGACTGGCAGTGTCCGATCTGAAGCTATCTGAGGTAGTCATCAAGGCCTATGATGACACAAAAAGGCTTGTTAAAGGAACCTTTAGGGCGTTGGTCAAAACAGGGCCCATTGAGGTTTGGGTAAATCTTCACGTGATTGACATTCCTATTACTTTTACTGTTCTGCTAGGGAGGTCGTGGTTCCATCCGTTGGGAGGAGTGTCATCAATTATGCACCAGAAAATTAAGTTTCCGCATGAGGGGAGAGTAGTCACTATAATGGTGGAAACTAAAGCTGCTATCACCGCTTTGAAGCTAGCTCCCAATAAAATTCAGTCAGTCCAAGCTTTAAGGTCTGTATGATCTATGAGGATGAATTGAATCCAAAAATAGTAAGCATAATGAAAAATATGAACTTTATGCCCGAGATGGGATTAAGGAAGAACCAGCAGGGCCCGCAAGAGTTCATTGAGCCGAAGGTCCCCATTTTGAAGTACGGATTAGGGTATCAGAAGTCTAAAAGCTCAAAGGCTAAGGTTGAAAAGCAGAAGACACTGTTGGAGACATTTGTGGAGGAAGGCACCAATTACCCTTATACTGGCAATCCTAAACCGTTGATGATAGCAGAAAAGTTAGTCCCCGGGTTTGAAATCTTCGTTGAACATGTGAATAGGACCAAAGAATTTACTGTTAAGGAACCAATGGTGGAGGAATTGGTGCTGACTCTAAAGTTGGAAGAGTACATCCCTGTAGTAGAGTTGAAGGACGCTGGAGATTAAGAAGGGGAGCATGGCTTCAATTCTTTTATCTTTAATTCTATCATAGCTGTTTTCTATGATGACCTTGACATTTCTGTTGCAAACATGTTTGAGACTGATGATCATTTCTTTTCAAAAGTTAATGCAATAAGACTTTGCCTATTTATGTGATGTGTTTCCTAATGGTTATTCTGTTTGTGATGATCACTTCATGCATATGTTTGACATTGATTCAGTGTAAACTGAATCATTTAATTTAGGTACATGTGATAACCCTAAGAATATACTTATTGCTTCTAATTTGACTCATGATGAGAGAATAAAAATGGAAGAAACTTTAAGGAAAAGATAGAAAGTATTTGCTTGGGGTTATGAGGATATGCCTAGAATTGATAGGGAAATCGTAGAACACAAGATCCCCACATATCCTCACATTACACCAGTAAAGCAAAAGAAGAGAAGATTATAGCTAGAATAGGCTCTCTTAATCAAAAAAGAAGTGGAGAAGTAGCTGAAAGTGAAGTTCTTGGAGGTAATGAATGACATCCAGTGGCTAGCCAACATAGTGTCGATTCCTAAGAAGGATGGAAGGGTCAGAATGTGTGTAGACTACAGGGACTTGAATAAAGCTTGCCCGAAAGATGATTTCCCCTTACCACATATTGACACCTTAATCGATAGTGTAGCCTCCGGCGTAATGTACTCTTTTATGGTATTGATTGACAAGTTGAAAACTTTTTTCACTGCCGAATGAGGGGTCTATTGTTATTTACTCATGCCATTTAGGTTGAAAAATGTGGGCGCTACCTATTAGAGGATGGCTACCACTCTGCTTCATGCCCTAGTCCATAAGGAAATAAAAGTATACATGGACAACATGATGGTAAAGTCTCCGACTAGATAAGGACATTTCAAGGCTTTCCTAGCCAAGGCTAAAAAGTACAATCTTATATTAAACCCAAAGAAGTGTGTTTTTGGGTAACCTTTGGAAAGCTACTAGGACACATCATCAGTCAGAAAGGAATAAAGGTGGATCCAGACAAGGTTAAAGCAATTCGAGAGATGCTTGTGCCAAAGAATGAGAAAGAAGTCAGAGGGTTTATTGGGCAATTATAATACATTAGCGGGTTCATAGCTAAGCTGACTACTATCTATGAGCAGATCTTCAAGCTCCTAAAAAATAATCAATCAGTGATCTAGGATGACAAGTGCCAGCAAGGTTTTGAGACTATTAAGAATTATCTGATGAATCCTTCAATATTAAAACTACCGAGATTGGGTAAATTTTTAATCCTTTATCTAGAAATCGAAAGAGAAGTAATAGGTGCAATGTTAGCTCAAGAAGATGACGAAAAGGCCAAACATGCAGTGTATTATTTGAGCAAGAAGCTCCTGCCCTACGAAGCCAACTACAGTTTAGTAAAAAAGACATGTTTGGCTATGATCTAGGCAATGAAAAAGCTTCAACATTACTTCTAGTCTTATAAAATTCAGGTGGTTTCTAGACACGATCCCCTGAGGTTTCTCCAGCAGACTCCGTCACTTGTAGGAAAATTAGCCAGATGGTTGGTCCTACTCACTGAGTTCGACATAGACTATGTGGCAAAGAAAGTGGTAAAAGGGAGAGCTGTAGCGAATTTCTTAGCTCAGAATCCTATGGGTGATGAATAGGAATATGAGTTGGAATTTCTAGATGCGCACCTAGGGGCAATAGAAATTCAAACATGGACAATGTACTTTGATGGAGCAGTTAACAACAAAGGAGCAGGCATTGGTGTCATTCTGATCTCACCAGAAGGAGAGATGATCCCAATGGCAAAGAAATTGGAATTTGAAGTCAGTAATTACCAACCTGAATATAAAGCCTGCATCTTTGGTTTGGAAGCACTGCAGAATCTGGGGGCAGAAGAAATCATGGTATACAGAGACTCTAAGCTAGTGGTGAAATAGATCTCTAAATAATGGGAAGTGAGGGAAGATAAATTGAGATTGTATTAGGATTATTCGACTACTGTTTTGTTGTCTTTTGCTCAATGTAAATTTGTTTACTTGCCACGAGAGGAGAATCAGATGGTAGATGCCTTGGCCACGTTAGCTTCGACATAGGAAGGAGGAAAATAGGCGGGGGTCAAACCTCTTATTCCTGTAAAATCCTAAATCCCTTGTTATGAAGAGATAAGGGTGATGTCGATAAACCCCACAGAAAAACCATGATTTTACAATTTATAGTAGTATTTAGAGAAGGGACAGTTTCTGAAAGACGCTGATAGGAAAGAAAGGATGTCCCTCAAAATGTTGTCTCGTCAATTTATCAACCATAATGGAATGTTGTATAAGAGAGTGCCAACTAGAGTGCATTTGAGATGCGTGGCTAAAGATGAAGCCCAAAAACTTATAGAAGCAGTTCATGAAGGAGTGTGTGGTCCGCATATGAATGGAACAATGTTGGCTAAGAAAATAGCACATCAAGGCTACTTTTGGCTAACGTTGGAGCCAAATTTCTTGAAATTTGTAAGGAAATGTTATAACTGTTAAGCATATAGGAATGCTATTCATTTGCCCTCCATGGAACTTCAGGGGATGACTTCTCCTTGGTTGTTTGCAGTATGAGGAATTGACATTATAGGGGAGATAAGGTCGAAAGTATCGAACGATCATCGCTACATTATGGTGGCCATTGACAATTTCTCCAAGTTGGTTGAGGCAGAATCGTATGCCACTTTTGGATCAAACCATATGGCAAGGTTCATTGAAAGAAATATAATTTTTAGACATAGATTGCCTCATGATGTTGTCACCGATAATGATGTTCAATTTCGAGTAGAAACAGCGGCTTTGCAAAAAGAATAAAAGATTGAGCATCATAGATCATCTCCATACAGACAACAAGCGAATGGTGTAGTAGAAGCTGTAAATAAGAATGTGAAGAGGATCTTGTCTAAGATGATGGAAAACTATCGGGATTGGTCGAAATATTTACAATTTGCGCTATGGGGATACAGAACTACTGCTAGGACATTGACTAGAGTTACTCCATACTCGCTTATGTATGGATGTGAAGTAGTATTACCAGTGGAGGTGGAAATTCAGTCCATAAGAGTTCTTTTGGAATCTAAAATTCCTAAGTATCAGTGGGTGGAAAGTCAATTGGCATAACTAATGCTCTTAGATGAGAGAAGGGTGAAAGCCATTTATCATTCTTACCTTTATCAGAAGATGATAGCTCAGGCTTAAAATAAGAAAATTAAGCCGGGCAAGATCAAAGACGATGATTTGGTATTAAAACTCACTAGGCCAATCATGATAGACCCACGAGGAAAGTTCAAGCCAAATTAGGAAGGTCTGTACCTAGTAAAGAAGCTATTCTCCAAAGGCACTGCTATCCCTTTAGATTTAGAAGGAAATGAATTTAGGGAGCCCATCAACCTAGTCAAGCTGAAAAAGTACTTTCTGTGAAGTCTCACCAGGGAGAAAACCTCAAAAAGATGTTGCCTAGGCAAAAGTAAGAGAGACAGAAAAGTGAAAAATTAAAAAGTCCTGTTGGATTGAAAACCTTGAAAAAGGCGGTCTAGGCAAAAATTAAGGACATGTAAAAAGAGAGAGAGAGGGAAAAATAGTTAGTTGGAAAAATTACAAGGGTAAGCCAATTAACGACAGAAGATATGTTAGAAGTAAAATGTATAGTCATTTTATGCTTGAATTGAATGGAATGGATTGCCTTTTTTATTGTTAAACATTGTGTTAAGTATTCATTATAAACTGCTTGACTAAAAAGGAAAGTCCATCTAATAAAAAGCAAATAAGGATTAAGTTACATAAACTAATTTTGCCTTCTTTTCTTCTGTTGAATACTTAATGTTTACAATTCTCTTGTTCTTTTATTTTTCTCAAATTCATCCTGTTTTTTTTTTGTTGCAACTGAATCCACTCGTTGTACTGATCATTGGTGGATGGATCTCCATTGCAGTTAATGCGCCTCAGAATTACTCTGCGAGGCCAAGTTTCAACCAAATTGTCTAAGAAATTTTGAGAAAGGGGCCCTGGCTCGAACTAATAAACTAGTATCATAATTAGCTGCTTCTGTCTGTATTACTTACAAAGTCGAGCAGGATTGTAGAAAGTGGAAAAATGAAAACCGGCTATGGGAACACAGTAGGTGTAGGACTAGATGGTCACATGCTACAATCTCCACCAGGGGCACATCCATTGGATCAGAATATCAGGGAATGTAGATAGCCAGCTTCGCATGTCTTCCGAAGTAGGGGGAAAGTCTTCGGGCACGGAAATTCTTAGCATTGCAATGTGCAATGTCCCTGGGAGTCTCCAACAACCTTAGCTTTTCATGAAACCATGCCTGAAAGTGGTAAATAGGTAAAAATGATAGTAAAGCAGAAGATGGATAAAAGAAGGAGAAAGCGAACCTCCAGTAGTAGTGGACTCCTGAAAAATCGCCTAGTTTCAGAAAAATTGTCTAATCTAACGATGGTTTCAGCCAAGATGAGAGGAAAGGGGTTCAAGCTAGCTTCCACTTGATCGAGAATGTGTAGAATTTTTGGATCACAGTTGCTAGAAATGGAAATGAGCAAGAATTGAGCATATAAGCAAAAAGTCATCATCTAAGGCCAATATACCTCTGTGTTGTCCACAACCACTATAACTTCCAAAAGAGAGTTTATCATAACCATAGTGCCGAAGATGTGATGAAGAGAAGATTGAGGGAAAAAATTTAACATTCTAGCCATTTGATATTGCATGGAGTACAAATTTGGGGTTTCGATCCGGGGAACTGTGATTTGATAACCGAAATCTGTTTGAGGGCCTAGGATAGCTTCAAATTCCCTGGGCAGGGGGGATAGCTCTACCGTGTTGAATCTGAAAACATGTTTCTGGGGATCCAAAATTGAACAAGAACATAGAGGAATGGGAAGTTAATATTCTTAACATGTAGAGATCGAAAAGCGGATAGATGGAATGGTTCTAATTTAGCCCAAGATCTACCATCCAAGCTTCTCAGGATCGACTGTAGTTGTTTCAACCTTCTTTTGGTCATGTTAGGAAGTTAGAGTTCTATTTAGAGGAAGGATATAGAGAAGAATGGTGGAAATAAAAAATTTAGGGATTTTAATAAGCTGCAGACTACTGCTGCAGAGGCGATCGCCCCTACATAAAGGTGACACCTCTATGTGTTGAGGTGATTCCCTTTCGCCTTTTCACAAAGAGGCGATGCCTCTTCAACAGTGGGGGCACATTTTTCTCTTGTCGCATAAGTAATTCTACTATACATACAAGGTTCAGTTATCAAAAAATGACATTTTTGTAATAAAAAATTTTCTTTAATTGATCCAAAAAGTAGGCAAAATAGGTTTAAATGTTATATCATTCATCCAGACAAAATATGAAAATGTTAAAAGCAAAAGATCAATTCAGTTAGTATGGAAGCAGCAGTGCAGAACGTAAAAAATGTTCCTAGTTTGTGATCCTAGCTAACAGGCATCTGCTGCATCCTATCGCTCCTCATCACCTCCATGGTCATCTCCCTCATCTGTGGGGTCATCAGCGGGGTCGTCAGTGGGGTCATCAGCATGATCATCTCCCTCATCACTGCTGCCATCTCTTGCATGCTCACCAGCTGACTCCTTCTCACCAGTATGCTCCTACTCCTCACCATTACTAGCCTCATCCTCTTCATCATCCTCCTCCACCTGGAGGGCCACCAACTGACACTCAAAAGCAGTTACCTCAGCCTGACTAGCATCATATTGATCCTATCAAAATACAACGAGAGGTAAGACATCATGAAAACATGCATACACATAGAAATAAGGAATGATTGTTACCTTCCACTATCGCGTTGTGCTCGTTAGGAAGTCCCGCTGGGCCTCGATGACCCGGTACATGTACTCTCCTTAATCACGAGGAATCTATGCAATCAAAAATTTATTAAAACTAACCTTGTGTTAAATCATCAAGTTAAAGAATATGATTCAAAAAGGAGGAGAACTCACATGAGTTAAGGCATTTAGGATAAACACTGGCTCTAAGCTCATGTCCAGCATTAGATACTATTGAGACAACTCACCAGAAGGCAACCAGCATTGGGATAGCAAGTCAAGAGGAGCTACCCACCATAATTTGAGACAGAGAGCTGGAGGGATCCCTAGCAGGTGGCGCACTAGAGGAGGCATCCTCATCATCAGGCATGATACAAGGACGTTGTTGAGGTCTCTCCAGGGCAGTGGGCCTAGGCCATGTACCTGGTGCTCTAGGAGGTACCTGAAAGAGAAAAATTGAGTCAAAAAGTTATAGCCGTAAACAAAATGCAAAATTATATGCTTAATGGAATTGTATACTCGCTTGAGATGTGGACGGGTCAAGGGGCACCCTCTGTAAGAGATAGGTCCGTGCAAAGTATGCATACTGAGACCTCCTCCTCTCGCAGAAGGCACCCATATCCTCTTCCTTATAGGCTCTATCGAGGTCATCTCCCTCCAATAGATGAGCCCATAAGATATAGGGAGGAGGAGGAAGAGGTGGTCATCTCACCCGAGTACCTAAGTGCCAAGAGTGTATCCTCTAGCCAAGAAACTAGACTCTCTAATCAAGTTCCTGAAGTAGGACCCTCTTCCTAGACAACAGGATCGAGCGAATCATAGTAGGTGTCCACATGTCCTGAGAACCCTATAAGTTTAGACGTAGCTGTTGAAAGTAAACAAGTAAGTGAATGAATGTGATTAACAAACATGTTACTAATTATGATTATGTTTGCAGGTATTGTACCTCATTATATGTGAGAGAGTTTAACCGCTCACAATGGATGTACATACGAGCAACCGGCCTCCTCCAAGTACGACTAGGGCCCCATCTCACAATAGTAAGGAAAGGAATATCGTGAATGCGGGTGATCCCGACCACTAGCTCCAGCTCTAAGGCCCAATCCTGCAAAAGGGAAGAAAAATTATTAGCAAATCATGATAATGGCATTATGGGATGAATCTAAGGACAAAGCAAGAAAGAAGATACCAGAATGGCATGCCAAAAGTCACAGAGTCATCAAGCTCCTCACACTATCTCATCCATGCTCTTATAGAGAAATGCCATAGCGTAGCTCCCCTAGTCATAGGTGGCCACCAAATCCAAATCCCTCAGAGGTGGCAGAAAAATCAAATCTATCGAGCTGGCAGTGTTTACAAAAAGGGTGGTGCCCAGCAAGTAGACAAGAAAGGCCCTGACCACCTAGTCGAAATCTCAAGGAGTAGTGGCGGCCGCCACTCTAACCCGTATATAAAAGCTCTTGATGGAGTCAATCTTCACGTTATGGGTTCCCCTTCATGTCCGTGACCATACCCAACAGACACTTAATGAAGGCAAAATGGTATGGCGTCAAGCGATGTAGACTCGCATCAAATAGGACAAAATCTCCCGCGTAGGCAATGTCGGTCGTAGCAGTAAAAGACCGGATCTAGAGTGAATCTCCCACTTAGGCAATGTCAGTCATAGCAACAAAATACCATATCTAGAGTGAACTCGCCAAAAGGGAGGTGGAAGGTGTGAGTCATGTCAGACCACCTTTCCATCAGTGCATGTAAGGGCTAGTAGTCAGTCGGTCCCTGAGAACTCGGGAGAGCAAGAATGAAATTTGAAAAATTGGTGTCAAAAATCTTAGCCTTAATCCTGTATGGGAAGCTATCATACCAAATGCAAGCGCTGCTAAAATTGTCAGCACACTTAAGTGTGTGGACGTCGAGCTACAGTGCAAACAGTGAGTTGAATTACTGTTTTATTTGAATAACACTAAAATTTTTCTAAGTTGCTGATGAAGAGGTGAATGCCACTATGTGTAGAGGCAATCACCCCTCCATCGGCTCACTCCAACATGAAGAGGTGACTACCTCTTTGCCAAGAGACGATCGATGCAGTAAAGAGGTGATGCCTCTTCATGATGGCAGCCTGGCCCCAAAATTCAATTTTCATAATTTTATTATTTAATCAATTTTTTCTCGGTTAAAGTGATAAATATGCATCTATGAACAATAATCTAACATTACCCAATGTTATTTGCAGGGAAAATCAAATAATTTGGACACTAACCTCTTCTATAACCAACCCACAGATATGGGATTGCATGTCTGCAAAAAGAGGGATCTCGTCTCTAATGTTGAGACCGAAGTTGCGCGTAGGATGTACTGTGGGTAATACTTGGTCCCAGGCAAGCATATCTGGACTCCGTACAGTGTCCATAGTAGGGATAGTATGTGAAAGATGAAAGGAAAAGAAAAAGAGAAAAGAAAGGAAAAAGCTTGAAAGCAAAAGGTGAATTTGAAAAAGGTAAAAAAGAAGTTTACATATAGAAAAGGGAAGGGTAAAAAGGGAAATCTTGTTAAGAAAGAAAAGAAAGGGAGGTGGAGAAGGCCAGGAGTGGCCCATAAAGTGCATATCCCCAGTGTAGCCCGGAAAAAAATTAAAAAAATGAATGAAAATGAATAAATGAATGAAAAGAAGAAGAGGAAAATTATTGCTATTTTTCATTTTTCGGTTGTACCCCGAAGTTGATATTATGAAGTTAAAGATTTTCTGATCGAAGCATCAGTTAAGAAGTGACTGGTCAGGTTGTATCCTTGAAGTTCACAGCTAAGAAGTATCTAGTCAGGTTGTATCCTCGAAGTTCACAGTTCAAAAGTGACTGGTTGGGTTGTATCCCTGAAGTTCACGGGCTGGGGAGTTTCTGGTCGAGTTTGAATCCCCGAAGTGCATCTTCTTCTCTAATGAGTATCTGGTCAAGTTGTATCCCCAAAGTGCACGTCACAAGGAGTGTCTGGTCGGGTTTGAATCCCCAAAGTGCATTTTCTTTTCTAATGACTGTCTGGTCGGGTTGTATCCTTGAAGTGCATCTCCAAATCTTTTTACTGAGTGACTTCTCGAATCAAAAAGATATGAGAATCATGCTTCAAATATTAATGAGTGGCTAATCGAGCTAGGAAAATCTAAGGATCATGGTTACATTTCCATTTTTTTACTGAGTGACTTCTTGAGTCAGAAAGATTTGAGAATCATGCTTCAAATATTAATGAGTGGCTGATCAGGCTAGGAAAACCCGAGGATCATGGTCACATTTCCATCTTTATTGCTGAGTGACTTCTCAAGTCAGAAAGATCCAAGACTCACACCTCAAATATTAATAAGTTGTTGAACGGGCCAGGAAAACCTGAGGATCACAATCACATTTCCAGATTATTTCAGTAAGTTTGAAATTTGACCTCTCACGTTTGAATTCCCAAGGCTGACAATGCGAGCGAAGTTCAGAGGTCAGGAACGTCATTTTTATTGTTTACTGCTTTTGTTATGTTTATTGCTTTTTCAAAAAATTGATTTAAAAAATCCACTTTTTGAAAAACCAAGGGGGCAAACTATAGACACCTTCAATTTGGTCCTCCCGCAACAAAACCTAATGATGAGATAGTACAGATATTGAATACAAGAAGGCCTAAAGCTTTCTTTAGAAATGGACTCGAGAGCCCAAAACCCTTAGTTGAACCCAAAACACCAAACCATGTCCTAAAGCTTTAAATTTAAGCCTCTTCATCCCTGGGAATCGGTAAGGCGACGCCACATCGAAGAGGCGATACCTCATCAAAGAGGTGACGCCTCTTTATAGCCAACCTCTGTTGCATTAAATGCCATTTATGGCTGCATTAAATAAGGATGGACCCACAATATCATATATCTAAAGATTTATCCATGGAATAAGGACTTTGAAGGCAGAAATAAGGCTGGAAAGGTGAATGCAATGATGAAAATGCAAGGTGGACATTTTTGGCTTATATTTTTGGGAAATGGAAAAGGCAAAAGAGGGAGGCTTAAGAAAAGGTTTTGGAGCTGGTTTGAGGAGGTGGGCATTTTTAGACAAAAAAAAAAGAGAGTTTCAAAATAAAAAAAAAGTTCTTGAGTAGAAGAGGAGAAAAAGAAAGAAAGAAAAGGAACAAGAATAAGAAGAAGTAGAGAGCTCTAAGCTTGATAATCCATTTTATTGAGAAGAAAAAAGGAGTTCTTGCATTCAAGATCGTTTAAAATAACAAACCAAGCTCTGAGGGCTAAGTTAGGAGCTCAGAAATTTATCAAATAAGTGAAAATCTTCATTTTTAAGCTTTATGTTCTTCATTTTAGGTTTTCATTGCTTGTTTTCTTATTTATTGTTTAATTGAAGTCACATTGAAGCATGAATATGTGAAGTATTGAGTATTAGCGGTCAATCTTTGTGTATTTACATCAATCTTTACTTATTTGTGTTTATGTTGAAGTTACTTAGATGTTAAGGTTTATGTAGTTTGTGTTGTGCCTGTTGAAGAGGCAACGCCTCTTCAAAGAGGCGTCCCCCCTTCACATTGAGGCGACTTTAAGTCGCCTCTTGGCCAGGAGGTGACGCCTCTTTGAAGAAGCGTCGCCGCTCCACCAGAATCAAGCTCATGTTGGCCTTAATTTTTCGTGTTTACTTTTAAGCTATTTATGGTTATTATACATTCATGCCCTGTTATATCTTAGTTTGCATGTAATCATCATGCTATTAGATTTAACTAAGGATCAATTTATTTTTAAATGAGTATTTATGTCTATTTTGTACAAATTTAACTTGGTTTCCTTTATAGATGATAATTGTTGTTTAGTGAGAAAGAATTAACTATTGTTTATTGCAAGATTTTAGCATGATTTTCAATTAAGGAATATTTGATTCCTTAATTAGTTATTGAGAGGGTTTAATTTTGGTTTATTTTCCATTTGTTGTATTTTTATAATCAAAAGATTGTAATCCCTAATCCTTCCCCCTATCATTTGAATGTGTGATTGTAAATTAGTTACCTTTATTTGTAAAGTGTTGGGTTAATAAGCATGAAAAGGACTAATGTGCAAACTTGGACATTGAACATAAAATTGGAAATGATTGCAATTCAAACGATAATAAGGAAATAATCTGATAATGAAAGGTAATAAAAAACAAAACACACACGGAGGACAACCGCAAGGTTGGGTGAGCATTCAAAAGCCCATACCCAGTTTCCAAACCCAATCTCTGATGACGACTTTTGGGCACCTCCGTAGAATCCAGTTGTTGTACAGTGTTTCCCGACTTCCATCTAGGTGGCAACTCCATCTCCATTTTGGGCCACAAGCCCATTATGTATTTCCTAGTGAGCCTTGAGCCCATGTAGTGCTGTAGTCACCAAACACTTGGGCGCACACTATAACTCGCCACCTATAGACATTCTTTTAATAGTTTTGGGACTTAAATGTAAAAAAAGTTTGATTTTAAGGGTTGACTAATGGAAAATTGCTTTGATTGATGGATAGGACTAACAGATTTTAAAACTTATAGAACTTGATTGTAAAAAAATTCTTGTAGAACTTAATTGTAAAAATGATATAACTTATAGGACTAACAATGTTGTTATTCCATTAATGGAGAAATAATACATGAATGTGGACAACTTTGTCACTACGTGTGGGAAAAAGAAGCATTGATATAATTCTTAATAAAATTAATACACACAGTTTTGTTGGAATTGGCTATAAATTCTAAATTAGAAATATTTCTTTAGTTAGGTTAAGATAAGTGTATTTTAGATTTTCACAAATTGATCTTACATAATTGTACATGTTGTTAATTTCTCTGAAAATCATGTTTGATAACTCTTGCATGACAACACGACTATCTAACATGTAATAACAATTTGCAATTGCAATCATACCAACAACATCTATACGAACTTGGGCATCGAAATGAAAGATAATTTTGAAAAAATCTTTTCTTCTCTAACTTCAATTACAACCAAATTTAGAGAAAAACTATTTATGCATTTATTTTTATTTAATTTTCTATAAATTTGTATAGTTTCAAAAAAAATGACTTCCCCTTTTAAAGAAAGATAGTTATTTTTATAAAAAAGGACTGAATTTATTATTATATTTTCATATTGACTGGTCTTTCTAAGTGCATAAATATTAAAAAGAGGAAAAATAATTTTGATTTCTTTAGTTTTGATTTATGACAAAATTAATTATATAAGTATATAATTATGTTGACATTTTACCTATATTTCATATTTTTTATACTTTAATATTCTATCAACTAATATCGTAATTATTTTATGAGAGAATATTAATATAATGTCAAATTTTAATGATAAAATTATTTTATATATGATTTAAGTCTAGCTAACTGGTTAGATTTCAAAATATCATAAATTCAATTTAATAATTATTTCTTGTTATTTATAATAAAATTAATTACATATAAACTTCATTTATTTTGAGTTTATTATAATTAGTTGAATGCTATATGGTTCAATATATGATTTTACTATTAAATGTGTATATTATTTTAACATTAAATTACAAAATTTTAGTGATATTATTTAAAAGATATCAAAATATAAAATTTATGATATACGTAAAATATGAAATATTCAAAAAATAAAATAATTAATTTTATTATAAGTCAAAATCATAAAAACAAAAACTATGCTTTTTTTTTTACAGAATAAAATTTGTACTATGCAAAAGTATTTTGATTTCTTATAAAACATACATGCGTTGTCAAGACGATTCTATACATAGACAGAGGTGCTCAATTATAAATGTATTTTGACTTATGAGAGGGAAATACCAGATTCATCCTTCTTTCTTAAGGCAACACTACAGTTAGGTTAAAGATGCAATCAAGAATCAACAAACATGAGACACCTACAACAAAAAGGAGGGAAAAAACAGTCAATCTCTTTACTGAAAATATGTTCAAGTTCATATTTGTTTAAACAATCCACATTTTTATGGTATTCTTTGGTTGTGATTGTTTATGATCTATTGAAGCCATCATCAACCTATATACAGTTCTTGATTAGAGATAGAAAAGTTTTAGATTAGAGTTTGATGGAAATTCAAATATCGATATTACCTTCTTATCAAATCCAACAGAAACGTAAAATGAAACAAAACACAAACAAATTCTTTTCCAATTGAGTATAATTTGTGGCCACCAAGGAGGACTTATTCTCAACCTTGAGTTTTTCTATAGTGATTATATCTCAAGAAGTACTTCATATGATTATATCTATAATTATATTTACAATCTATAATTATTATTTGTTGCACTGATATAAATATTTTTCCTATCATAACTAATTGTCTATACTTCTTAATTGCTTGCTTTTAAAGAATAGAAAAGAAAAAGAATTTAGTGTGGAACATACATTTATAGAAAGCTAATAATCTATCATTATATAGGAAGGAATTCTATTACTAGCATTGATAGGAAAAATGAAATAGAAAAATTTGTTGACAGTCTATATTCAAGTCCATCAAACAGTCCATATTCAAGCAGTTATAGCCTAAGAATATATAGATATATATACACACACACACACACATCACTAATAGTGTCACTCCGGTCTTTCTCTTTTCTTTCCTCTATTACTTTCTTACTTAGGGTGAGCCTATGCTATTAACCATGTACTACCGACACATTATTTTGTAATGTACCCATATTCCTATTTATTATTTTATTTTAAATATGCATAATCACCTAAAAAAATCTTGAACTTCACACTTTTTAATAATTTTAGTATTTTTTTACAATTTATAAAAAATATAGTAAACTTTAAATTTTTTAATAATTTTAACAAGTTCTTTAAAAATTTTAATATAGTATTAAACTATATTTATTTTATCAAAGTTAGCATTTTATAATATGTTATGATGGTTAATGTTCGGATTGCATTTTAATTAAAGAAAGAACAAAAATTGACAAATTAGCAAATTTTTCTTCAAAATACACTATTTTAAAGTGAAAAAAAGATAGTTCAATGCCAAATATGCAATTACAAACTTATAACATTGCCAAAAAATTATAGTTTGGAAATCTAGTTGTTATTAATCCATAAACAGAAAGTAGTTTCTATATTGTTCCTTCCTGATTAAAATAGCAATGCAATTGTTTTGAATCCATATTCAAATTTAAAATACATTGTTTAGTTTAAAACAATATATTGTAAGGAGAAAACTTCTGCTAACTAATTAAATTCTTTTTCTTTTTTTAATTAAAATGAATTTTGGTACCATATCAACACTAAATGACTATAACATTTCATTTGATGTTAAAATTGATAAAGTAAATATAGTTTGATACTGAAACTGAAAATTTTAAAAGAACATGCTGAAATTATTAAAAATATAAAGTACAAGATCTTTTTTTTTGTAAATTATAAAAAATGCTAAAATTATGAATTTAATTATATATTGCATTTTAGCAAATTCAGTTTATTTATTTTTTCTACAAGGATTGTAATTTCATTCTTCTCTCTTTTTTTGTATAATTTATTAATTGATTATTTGATACTTATTTTGAGATTGTAACCTTTTTCTCTTTCACCCCCTCTTAAGCATGGGTTATATTTTGTTGTTAATTTATGTCATTTGCATATAACAAGAAAGTTAATGAAAAATTAAGGCACTAAAATACAAATAGAAGTCAACTATACAAGATGGGTGGACCCTGAATTCATATCTAATTTTCAAACCCAATGTTTTTGATGTATGGTTACTAGATCTTCATGAAATCTAGTTGTCCTTGTTAACTTTCATATAGCAACTCCTACCTCCACTATTTATCTTTGTGGTAAGTCATTATATCGGTTAAGTAGGTTATAAAACTAGCAAAGTGTCATAGCTATCGAACAATAGGCACATGATAAACCTCATCCCCTACAAATGCATGCTTATATAGTGTAAATAACATAAATTATTGGTAAACAAGTAACACATGTCTATTAAATCATCATTTACATATTGTTACTTTTTGCCACACTTTCATTTCATGTTCATATTAATAGGATTGCTTTGGTATGTGTGATCATGGAAGACTCAATATCACACCACGATGTAGTTACCTCTGTTGTTCTATGACAAAAATCTATCATACATAACAGTAATATAGAGTTGTTTTCATAAAAACTAATAATAGATATCTTAAAATTTGTCTTATTTTTCTAAAACTTGCAATTATTATTGTTCAATTCGAAGAATGTTGAAAACTTTTGAGCTTTTATTAATTGTGGATTAATTGACAAAATAAGTTTGTTTTATAAAAAATAATCGAGATTAGTTATGTTGATTAAGGGTAAGCATTTGGTTCAACCAAACCAAACTGAATGCTTACCCAATCTTAAAACTGATGCCGCAGTGGCAGTATTTTAACCGTTTTCTTAAATTACAAAATTAGAGAATGAAATAACTAAACTAGTCGGTTCGGTTCAATTATTTGATCTGATTCAGGTTTTACATACCCCTAGCATTTATCTATTAAATGTGCGTGGATTTTAATATCTATTCTATTATAATAGACATGAATCCATAATTCATTTGTTCATCTATAGTGAATTCTAGACTTTAAAAATTTTAATTTTGCCATTACACGTATTTCTTGGAAAAAATGGACTCCTTTAGATTAATGACAATACTTTACATGGAAATAAATTAGAAGCTTACATAGCCTATTCGAAAAATGACAATCACTTCATTTATTGGAGGTGGAAAAGAGTTGTGTCACGGGTTGGACATGCTATAAATCAAGCATAGATCACTTTTAATGGATGCATAGATCAAACAATTTTTTATGTGCAAGATGATCAATAGCATAGTAGTCTAAAAATTTACCCAGTTCATCTTTGTATGCCAATTCCAAAGGTTATAGTCTTTTAGAGCTCATCTCTAAAAGACTCAAAAACTATAGTTACTGCATGATTTATTAATGGGGAATAACATATGAATGTGTACTGCTTTGTCACTAAATGTGGGCAAAAAAAGCATTGATGTAATTCTTAATAAAATTAATACACATAGTTTTGTTGGAATTGGCTATGAATTATAAATTAGATATATTTCTTTGGCTAGGTTTAGATAATTGTATTTTAGATTTTTATAAATTGACCCTACTTAAAATTATAAATGTTGTTAATTTCTCGAATAATCATGTTTATAACTCTTGAATGACAACACAACTATCTAACATGTAATAACAATTTGCAATTACAATCATGCCAACAACGTCTACAAGAACTTGGGCATCAAAATCAAACATAATTTTGAAAAATCTTTTCTTCTCTAATTTCAATTACAACCAAATCTAAAGAAAAATTATTTATGTTTATTTATAAATGACTTTTTTTATATAAATTTATATGGTTTCAAAAAGGACTTCCCTTTTTAAAGAAAGAAAATTATTTTTACAAAAAGTGCAAATTATATCATGGACCCCTGCCCATGTTGTAAGATGGACCAAGGGTCCATCACATGTGTGAAATTTGGAAGCCCACACATTTTTTTTGACGTTTTTGTTTAACGGCAGTTAGCTATTTTTTTTATGTTCTTCTTTTAGAGTTTTTCTGTTTTAAAACTCTCCTTTTTTTGATATTTGGAGAGATTTTCTCTCCTTAATTCATATATTTTCTTCTTTTATATGTCTTTGTTTCTATTACTCTTCTTCTTCTGAATTTTATTCAATTTTTTGGTTCTAAATTAAGGTATATAAATGGACGATCAAATTTTAGATGTTAATGATATATCTAAGAATGTGTTTCGTGAGAATTTAGGTAAAATAATGAATTTGTTGCTGAGAATTATTATAGGATCTATTTGTTTTTATTGTTTGACTGATATATTTTTGTTTTTGATTATTTTTCTTAGTTAGAAGTAGAGGTTCATTAATTTGTGCATGTAGGTTAATTAGTTAAGTGGTAGAGTTTTAGTAGTTATGCATTATAGGGTCATATATTTTTCATAAGGGTAATTATGCTCTTCAGTTTGTAATGACCCTATAGTTCTTTGTTAATGAATACATGTATAAGTTACCATGAATATGGTTATAGGCATAATATTTTAATTATGTGTTTTATCTTATTTTTGTGTAGATAACGTTTCTAGTAATGATTTGTTAGGATTCACTGTAAATTATTGTGAAGGGGCATATGTTTTATATAATGAATGTGCTTTTAGAATTGGTTTTAGCATTAGAAAGTGCAAGCAAAGATATAGACTCGATAGCAAAACATTGTTAATGAAGAGATTTTATTGCTCAAAGGCTGGAGAAAATGAAAAGGTTGGAAAAGAGAATAAGTGTTATTCATAGCTTAATGTTCAATCTGGTTGTAAAGCTTTTATTCAGTTTGATGTTGATGAAAATGGAGTTTGGACTGTGACGAGACATGAAAAGGAGCACAATCATAAGTTATGCGATTCTAGTAAAACTCATCTTCTTTGTTTGCATAGAACAGTAACAAAAAACCAAGTGATTTATCTTGAGCACTTAAAAAAAAGTGAAATTCCTGTGTCCAATGATATTAGATTGCTTAAAAAGTAAGCATATGGTTCTTTATTTATTGGTTTTATTGATAGGGATGCTTATAATAATTTGGCTTTGGAAAATTTGAAGAAATTAGACTACAACAGTTCTAATTCTTTAATTAAAATTTTTAGATGAAGGCAATCAAATGAAAATGATTTTTTTTTTATTTTGAGGTCGATAGTGATGCTAGTTTGTATAGCTTCTTTTAGAGAGACTCGCGTATGAAATAAGATTATAAGCTTTTTGGAGATCTATTAGTTCATGATACAATATATCGTACTAATAGATATGATATAATTTACGGTCCATTTGTAGGTATGAATCATCACTATATGAATGGGATGTTTGGATATGGCTTTTTATTGAATAAAAGAATAAAGTCTTTTGTTTGGTTGTTGAGTTTTTTAGATCCATGGAAGGTAGATATCTATAGACTATAATGACAGATCAATTTGATGATATGGCTACTGCTATTGCTCAAGTCTTTCCAAATTCATGGCATAGGCTTTGTATATGGCATATAGGGGAGAATTCAAAGAAGAATATCAAGTTCTTAAGAAGTTAGAAAAGATTTGTTGACTTATTCAACTATATGCTTAAATATAGTGATACATAGGCTAAGTTTCAGTTGTATTGGAGCATGCATGTCAAAAAAATTTCAATTTTTATAGTTGAACCTAAGTTGTAAAAGTAATGAATCTTGCTTTTTTATTTTGTGAACTTGTGTGCTCTGTGTTGATTAATCTTTATTTGTTCCTATTTTTTTTAGGTTGGAAAGAGAATATGAAAGTCACAAGACTTATTAGATACAAAAGCTTTTTGATATTAAGGAGAAATGGTGTCCTGCATTTAATAAAGATTATTTTATGGTGGAATTTTATCATCACAAAGGAGTGAGACTACCAATTATTTGTCTCTAGAAGGCTTTTTAAGACTACTGGACTTTGCAATTTTTACAATTCTTTTGTTGATGTGGTTTTATAATTGAGAAGTAAAGAACATGGACAAGACCTATGATGTAAGCAAGGTGAACCTGCAATGGCTGTGAATGATGTGAAGCTTCTTTCACATGCCAGGGAAATATAGACACTAGAGATATATTTTTTGTTTGAGGAGTAATATATAAAGAACTATGCTTATTATCAAATTTTATTGGGTTGTGATGGCATTAGCCTTAAGTATCATAAGTGGCAAGAAGATTTGGATATCATACGTCATGAGGTTCTTTTTAATGTTGCAGATACTTGCATATCTTGTACATGCAAAATATTTTTTAAGGTATCTGAAAATCGTTGAATTTTGAGTTTTTATTTGATGATCCTGAAATTTAAAGTTAATAAAGCTATAGGCAAATTATCATGAACCTAATTATCTTGTGCTCAAAACTATTCTTATGAATTTTGTAGGGAAATAGTAATGAAGATGTAGTTAATTTGTAATGAATTTTCAACTAATTTTTTATGAACTTGTGCACAAGTAGGCTAATATGCTAAACAATTATAAATCTTGTATTTATTTTTTTCTTTTCAGGTAGGGGTTTGTGCTGTCACTATTTACATATTTTGAATATCCATTGTGTTAATTTCAGAGAAATATATTATGAAAAGATGGATTAAATGAGTGATTGAGAGCAGAAGTGTTGATATTCCATTGACATCTTCATATGATGAATTCAATTTAACTGCTTCTCTTTAGAGGATACAAATGGTTACAAATTTCCACAAATTAATTTTAGCTAGTGAAGACAACATCAAGGCTCAATAATATTGAAATGAAGCTTTTGAAAGTGCAAAGAAAAGAGTTATAAATGAGATTGGTGCTATTTATTCTAAAGATGAATTTGATTTAGTATCTTTTTCTAATGAAAAATATAAAATTTCCCTCGTAATAGAGCAAAAGGTGAACATAATAAAAGAATTAAGAGTGTAATTGAAAAGAAGTTTAATCAAGCTAAAGGTCGAAGAAAAATTGGTCAAATGGCTGCAATAAAAATAAAAATTGTTGCTCAAGCTTCTGTTTAGGTAATGAATCCATGTATCATTTTAAATGAACTTTTTGGTCTATCAGCTAATGAACTTTTGTTAATGTTGTGTAATAAACATTTATTTTGTTTATAGAAAACTCTTTCACAAGTAGTTTCAAATGGATACCTTGCTCATCCAAGCTCTGGTAGTTCAGAATTGATAACTGTAACTAGAGATTCAAGTTCAAATCATTCTGAAGTTGTAAATTCTATTATTTTGCAATTTTGAATTTTTTAGTTATGGTGCTTATAGACATATATTTTTAGTTATGGCACTTGTAAACATATAATTTTTTTATTTTATAAATAATTAATATTAATATTGTTTATTTTTGTAATATTATTTATTTTTGTTAATTACACATGTAATTAATGTTATTCATTTCTCTAATATTAATTAACAAGTGTAATGATCCTTTTTAGATAGGTTATAATGAATTTATAAGTTATGAATCTTTAGGTAAATAGTTATGAATTTACAGGTCTTTATTAATGAATCTTAAGAATAATCTGAATGAACCGATATATAAATACATGTAAATACCTATTTTAACACGTGTTAGGAATATCAAGCGCACCTATTTTATGAGCATCTACAATAAGAAGGACCAGAGGAACTTCACCAAGATGAAAAATAAGAGGTTAATGATGTTGTAATTCATCATCTTACATACTCAGGGGAATATGTTGAGAGACATGAAGAGCAACATGAAGAACCTGTGGAAGAACAACATCAAGAAGGGAGGAAAGTAAATACAAAATATTTAATGTTAATAAATATTAGTTTGAAGAAATGTATAACTTATATAATATCATGTTCATTACAGGAAACTGTGGAAAGACTGTCCTCTGTCATTAAGAAATTGACTGTTGATATGATAGAGTTTGGAGAAGTGATGGCAGATGTTGGAAAGACACAGTTAAGAAGTTAGCTTATTGATTCAATCAATGAAATCTTCAACAACATTTTAAACTCTCAAGGATAAGAAGAAACTATTGCTGAAAGAGTTGAAGAAGATGTTGATGATGATTTCTACAATTATGAAGACTTCTTTGTAGTAGTTGTAAAACTTCAAAAAGCAATAATAAAAACTCCTACTGGAAAATCCGTAAAGCATTCCTCTCCTTCTTTCTCTTTGGGATTGACTCCCACACCAATTGAAAGTGGACATCAAAGTCCATAAAAGATTTTTGAGTATGTTTATGAGTTTTTTTTTATTTGTTTGTTTGAGCATTCAGTAGTTTAACACTTAGGTTCATTACTTATCAAGGACATATTCATTATATGACAGTCATAGGTTCATTTCTGTTTTGACTGCAAATTCATTAATTTTTTTTTTGCTTTTCAACAGGTTTAAAAATGTTTTAGAAATTGTTGGGGAAGTTGTTCTTGGTGTAGAATAAGCTGAAAATGAAGCTCAAACTCCATAAGAAGTTTTTGATGAGTATGTACTTTTTATGCCATTTTTTTATTGGAACAATGTACTTATAGATTTACTTATAGATGGAATAATTTTAACTTTATACATTTTACATTTTATTATAGATTGATTAATGAATCAGAGTCAGATGTTGAAGATGTGTAAGAAAGAATAAGGCCAATAAGGAAATACAATAAGCTTCCTGTAGCTTCGAGATCTCTTTTTTTGATAGAAAATTATGAAAAAAATAAAAATTGTATCTTCAAAAGAAAAGATAATATCTAAGTTTGCTTTCACAGTTGAAGTTGACCAAGAGAAAAATAGGTAAGGTTTTATATTTTCCATTTGTTACTATAATTTCATTATTCAATACATGTATTTAACTTATACTAATACTGGTTTTTTTATTAGAGAATTATTGTTTTCATTTGGAGACTATTATGTCAGTAAGGAGAGCCTTTAAAGTCTATGTAAAGCAGGAATTGAAATGTGATATTGAATGTTTAGGCTTTGAGGATGAACACTATTGATCTAAAAAGATCAATTGGGCAACCAAAATGAGTGTTTTCCTCTACTAATGCATTTGTAAGTAGATGTTTATTTTATTCTATAGGTTTAATGTTCATTAATTTATCTATTGATTAATTGCTTTTTATTTTCAACTTTAAATAGATATATCTAAAGATTACATTAAAGGTCAAAACTCAGAAGAGCTTCGAAAAATTTTGATAGAATCATAGATAAGGAACTAAAATTTCTGAATCTTGATGTAAGTAATGTTGATTTGGTAAGTAGAAGGTATGAATAATTACTTTTCAATACATGTTTTTAGGTATATATTATATGATATTAATGAACCTTTTTACATTTATTTTTTTAGGTGTTCTTTCTTGTTCATAGACACAACCATTATTTTGTTGTTTGCATTAATTTTCAAAGCCAGAGAATTGAAATAATTGACAACCTACCTTTAAAAAAAGGAATTTCTATGATGAAGAAATATGAAGGCTGCATAAAAATGCTGGTAAGTTTATTTTTTATTTTTGTTTGTTTGTTCCTTTCATTACTTATAGATTTATTAGTTATCAACTGTAAATTTATGATTTTTTATGCTTCAAGTTCATTATATGTTTGTGTTACAGTCTGATGCATTCAAGGAATATTTGATAAAGAATGATATTCAGAAAGGAAGAAATTTGTCAAATTATGGTGAAGTGTTGCTGAAAATGCCTTGGAGAACAAGAACACCAAATTCAGAATGCGGTGTCTACTATATGAGACACATGAAAACATATAAAGGAGAAGGTGATATTTAGGACAGTGGTTTCATAAAGATGATGTAAGTTATTATTCTTAGTAATTTATTCTCTGAATTTATAGTAAATTGTGTGCTTATTTTTTTAATATTTTTAATTTTATTATTTGTAAGAAAATTTGTTGAAGTCCTTAAGGGCAAAATACTGTGCATATATCTTGTTAATGAAGGAAAACATTAATAGGGATGTTGTACTTATGCAAGCAATAACAAAATTTGCTGAATTGAATTTGTAGTGATTTTAGTGGTTTTGCTGAGATACAATTTAGATATTATATTTTTAATTTTCAATTTTAAAAATATAATGTAGATATTAATGCCTGAAAATGAAGATTTCAATTATTATTTTTTCCTGTTCATTTTCAATTCTTTAGTTACAATGAAGTTCTAGGTAATGATCTATGAGTCATGAGGCTTAAGCCAATGAACTTTTATGTTTCAACATTTTGAAAAAGTTAATGACTCTGCAGGCAAATTTTAATGAAGCTGCTAGTGAAGGTCAATGAACATACATGTTTTATGCAATTAACCTGCATTAAAAATGAACATATATAATAAACTTTCATACTAGTGGATTAATAACAATTTGATAAATTATTATTAACTTTTACATGTTTATTTTCAATTGTTTAGTGACAATGAAGTTGTAGATAATGATCAATGAATTTGCAAGATTAAACTAATGAACTTTTAGGTTTAAAAGTCAATCAACCTTCTTGAAAATGTATTTGAACCTACAGGCAAAGTTTAATGAATCTGTAGGTGAAGGTCAATGAACATACATGTTTTATGTAATTAGTTGCGTTAAAAATGAATTTATGCAATGAACTTTTATACTTGAACATCAATAGCGATTTGATAAACTATTATAAACTATTAATGAAGTTTGCATTAATTGATAAGCATATAGGTTTAAAACATAAAACTGATAAACAAAGTTAATTCAATAAACTAATTAATAATATAGTAGTTGTTCGTTAAATAAAGTAAAGACAAAAGATAACAAAGTAATGATAATGCCAGTCACTATCACTACTGGATGAATCAAAAGAACTGTAGCTTCCAGATGCTACTTTTCTTCTTTTCATTTCTTGTACTTTTCTTTCTAATTTAGTTAGTTTTTATTCCATCTTGTTTGCTATGTCTTCAAAGTTGAAGTTTTGGACAGTTGGTCTCCATTCAAGCATTGGAGTTAATAGGTAATCAGCTAGGCTATGTTTTGGAGTTCATCGGTATTTGCTTGGTATCTGAGCTGGGAAAGGTTTAATATTTAAGGGACGATATTCTAGTTTTCTGGTGTTTGCTCTCGTCAAATTTTTGCATTTACCTGTTTTGTGATCAAACATACCACAAAACCTGTCGAGAAAAATTTAGAATATATAATTCTAAATTTTTTATATTTAAAAAAAAAAAGAAATTCACTCAAAATTGGAGAGTTAAAGACTTGGGTATTTATAACAAGCTATATGAGAGCTCTCAATTCTCACAAACACTTAACACTCACAAGACTACACTTTATATAAGACTTTTAGTCTTATTTTATTCTTCACTCTTCGATGCATTACAAGACTTGAAGACTTGGGTATTTATAGCAAGCTATATGAGATACACCCCACACATTTATTTAAAGTAATTAATTCCCTACCACTAAAATAATAAAAGGCTAATTAATTTGTATCCACATAAGATGTTTTGCAACAAACTGGTCACAAAATATCATCCATTCTATATATATTGAGAAGTTTCTACACTTCCACAAAATTTCGTGAGATAGGACTTGGACTTTATCATTTGGAGATTTGTGTGATAACTTGGACTGACATTGATTCTTAACACTCCACCTTTATGTCAGCTCCCATTTTTTGTACTATATCGAGTCGTTGAGGAAACAGTTTGAATTTGCATTTACTTAGACTTTTTGTGAATAAGTCTGCAACTTGATCATCCGTCTTGATTTGTCTTATCTCAATTTCTTTTTGTAGAACCATTACTCTGATAAAATGATAATGTACTTTAACATGCTTAGTCTTTGCATTAAAGACCGAATTCTTTACCAAATGAATTGCCGACTGGTTGTCACAGTAAAATGAAACTACATAATCTGCTGGTTGATGTAGAGTATTCATTAGTTATATCAACCATGTACTTTTTTGAGCTGCCATTGTTGCTGCTCGATACTCAGCTTTAGTGGTTGATAATGATACCGTCGGCTATCTTTTGCTATACCAAGAAATTGTTCCGAAACTAAGCTTAAACACATACCCAGTTGTTGACCTCCTGGTGTCATGATCTCCTGCATAATCAGCATCATAGTAACTAACCAACTTGCAGTCTTCACCTTTCTTGTACAAAAGACCATAGTCAATTGTACTCTTCACATATCTCAGTATTCGTCGAATTGCTTCCAAATAAGGCTCCTTTGGATTTTGCATGTACCCACTTATCACACCAACTGCATAAGAAATGTTAGGCTGAGACAAGGTTAAGTAGATCAGACTTCCTACCAATTATCTATACATCGTCGCATCTTTTAAATCTTTTCATTCATGTGCATACTTTTTAGCATTTTATTCCATCAGTGTTAAAATTGGCTTGCATTCAAGCATTCTGAACCTTTTCAATAAATCTTTGGAATATTTTTGTTGACAAAGAAATATTCCTACTTGTGTCTGATTAACCTCTAAACCAAGGAAGAGCTTGAGCTATCCAAGTTCCTTTATCTGGAAATGAACTGATAAATTCTTCTTGGTCTGGCGGATCTCATTAACATCGTCTCCAGTGATAATGAGGTCATTAACATAAATAAGGATTATTGCTAGCTTTCCTTCTTAAGCTTTGACAAATAAGCTCAAATCAGCTAGTGCAACTCCATATCTGCTATGGATAAGAAACTCAGCAATCTTGCCATACCAAGCTTTAGGGGCTTGCTTCAACCGCTATAGCACCATCTTCAATTTACAAACATATTCAGGTTTGAGGTTGTTTTCAAATCCTTTAGGTTGCTCCATGTATACCTCTTAATCCAACTCTCCATTCAGAAAAGCATTTTTGACATCCATCTACCGTAAGTTCCAAGATTTTACTGCAGTGAGTGCTAGCAAAACATAAAAAGTTACAATCTTAGCCACTGGACTAAACACTTCATCGTAGTCTAATCCATATTGTTTTGACATTCCTCGTACTACCAAACAAGCTTTGTGTATCTTAAATTAACGATCTGGACAGGGCTTGATCTTATACACCCACTTGCATGAAATGGGCTTCACATCTCTAGGTTTTGGCACCAAGTCCTAAGTTTAATTTTCAGCAAAAGCTTTGATCTCCTCTTCCATGGGTTTTCTCCATTCAGCTTTCTATGATGCTTCCTCAAAGGATGTTGGCTCATTTTCTTTTTCTAGCACTATAATATTAGCATACTTAGGATTTTTCTTTTTCACCCTGGTTGATCTTCTCAACTATATTGGTGATGTTGTAGGTTATTCTCCTGGCATCTCTAATGCTGGTTGATCTTCATCATTTATTCTTTGATACACACCAGTTTGCCATAGCCTTTCTTGAGGTTGAGGCTGTGTGATAGGGCTTTAGACTCTATTGAACTTTTGTTGATTGCTCCTCACACTTTTCGTGTAATTATTCTGCTTTATTTGAGTAAGGAAGTGCAACATATTATGGTGTCCACCATGATAATGTCTCATCAAATATAATATTTAATGAGATATAGCATTTGCCAGTTGTAGGATTACAACATCTTCAACCTTTTATGTTCTCATCATAGCCGACAAAGATACACCTGATTGCCTTCTTATCGAACTTGCTACGTAGATTATCTAGTACAAATACATAACAAACATAGCCAAATACTTTAAAGTGGCTCATTATGGGCTTTATATTCTAAAGCTTCTCAAATGAAGACATAAATCCTATCTTTGGTTGAGGAAGTCTATTGATTATGTGAGTTGTCGTTCTTATGCATTCAGCCCAAAATCTCCCAAGGACATTCTTGGCATACAACATGCTCCTGCATATTTCTACCAGATGCTTGTTCTTTCTTTCTGTAACACCATTTTATTGTGGCGTGTTTGGACAAGTTAGTTGTTGCCTAATCTTACGCTGGACAAGAGAACTTAATAACTCATCAGATATGTATTCTCCCCCATTACTAATACGAAGGCACTGGATTTTGCTCCCAACTTTGCTTTCAATCATCAGCTTGAATTCTTTGAATTTTGCTAGAGTTTCAGATTTTTCTTTCATGAAATAGACCCAGACATACCTCAAATAATCATCAATAAATATCACCATGCAGTGCATACCATTGACTGATGACTGCTTCACTTTCCCAAACATATCTAAGTGGATCAACTCTAACGGCTGTTTGGCTCTAAATGATGACTCCTCATATGGAAGATGGTGTGCCTTTCCATACTAACATCAAACACAAACCACATCAGTACGAGCATCAAGATTAAGTAGCCCTCTTAAAGAGGACTTACTCATCATCATCTTCAGCTTATGATAATTGACATGTCCTAACCGTGCATGCCATAAGTCAGTTGTATCACCACCTTTTATCTTCTCTATGTAAACATTTTTTTGCTAACAAGACGTTCATGGAATCCACTTTTTGTCCCTCCATTATTTGTGTGTCAATTATTTTGACTTGTTAACAAACCTTGACATCTTTGTGGCTGAACACAATAAAGTTACCACAATCAGTCAAATCTAAAACTGACAAAAGATTCTTCTTCATTCTTGATACTCTACACACATCATCAAACTGCACTTATTGTTGATTTGAATAGAAAGTGATCACAGTGTCACTAATATGAGTAATCAGTAGTTGCGAGTTATTTGCAGTTACCATAACTCGCTTGCATTTGTACTTTGAAGTATTGTGGAGCTTACTTCTATCTCCTATCATGTGACTGGAACAACTAGAATCAAAGATCCAACACTTCTCATAATCAATTATATGAGAACTTGAGGCACTGGATGCATGCTCCTCTTCTTCTATTGTGGTAGCCATAAAGCTAGGAACTTCCATAATCTTTGAACTGAAATACTCTTCCACTTGTATTACTTTCATAAATATTTCTTTAGCATCCCACTCTAGTTCATCTTGGTGGCGATTGCTTATTGTTGTTGTATTACTCTGAACAGTTCTCTTTTTAGACCAATAATCTATGGCGTAGTGTCCTTTCTTGCCACAGTTAAAACACTCGCCATTCTGACGTCTAAAATTCTTAGAATGTTGATTATTGTGTTACTGCTTCTATTGAGCTCCCTGCAATTAAACATTGCCTCATGTCTTCCCTCTATTCCTACCATGCAGTTGATTCTTCTTCTTGTTGATAAAGAGCGCCACCTCTTCAATATTCAAGGAGACTCCAGTTATTTATTTTGCTAAAGTTTCTTAACTTGCTAACAAATTCTCTAACTCTTCAATAGAGGGTTGTGTGGGCCAACCTTGGACTGTAACTATGAAACTGTGGTACTAAGGTTATAGTCCATGAATGATGATTCTCCTTATCCTATTACTGGTGCCTCATCTAACTCAGTAATTTCTCAAATAAGGACTTCATCTTGGTAAAATGCTGACTAATTGTCATATCCTTTTGTGAGATAGACATTAATTCATTTTCCAACAATTGAAGTCTAGCATCTCTGATTTTAAAAATCGCAAAGTGAGAGAATCCTAAGCTTCCTTTGGTGTGGTAACATCTCTAATGTGCTCCATCATCTCCTCTTCAATAGTTGTTTTGATGGCAAACATGGCTTTCCTTACTTTAATTCTCTATTTTCTGAGATTGCCTCCATTATCATTTGGTGGTAGTAATGTAGTCTCAGTCCCAGCAACAACCTCCTAGAGGTCTTGACCTTGCAAGCATGACTCCATGCAAGTCTTCCACATGCTATGATTATTATTATTTGATTTCTTAATAACACCGACATTACCTGATTCTGCCATAGTGACTTGGATTTAGCAGCCTCGTATTTCACCAATCAAGTATGGTTCCGAACTAATAAGCTTCACAGTTCCAAACTGTGCATCTCCCCCATACAACTAGTTTTGTATGTAAAATGCTGGTAGCCAGACCCTCGACCAAGTAGGCTCTGATACCACTTGTCGAGAAAAATTTAAAATATACAATTCTAAATTTTTTATATTTAAAAAAAAAGAAATTCAAACAAAATTGGAGACATAACAGAAGACTTTATTAAGCTAAAAAAATTATAAGAAGAGCTCTTAACACTCAACACTCACAAGACTACACTTTATATAAGACTTTTTGTCTTATTTTATTCTTCACTTTTTGATGCATTACAAGACTTGAAGACTTAGGTATTTATTGCAAGCTATATGAGATACACACCACACATTTATTTAAAGTATTTAATTCCCTACCACCCAAATAATAAAAGGCTAATTAATTTGTATCCACACAAGATGTTTTGCAACAAACTTGTCACAAAATATCATCCATTCTATACATATTGAGAAGTTTCTACACTTCAACAAAATTTCTTGAATAAGACTTGGTCTTTATCATTTGGACATTTGTATGATAACTTGGACTAACATTGATTCTTGATAAAACCAACATATAGAAGGTAGTCTTTCATACTTAAAAGATACCTAATCCTTCTCTACCCAATATGTATCTTCTCCAATATAGAAGCCACATGGCAAAGGTTCAAACAAGTCTATTTTCACTTTCATTCTTAAAATAAGTATTCCTAGCTCATCCTTAAATGTAAAATTTTCAATTGAAACAATTCCTGCACAGAAATTGTTTGTAATATCGACAGCAGTTTCACTACTGACTAGAGGAGTACCCAAACTTGCATCCAAAAGTTCTTATATTTAAATTCTATTTCCTCAAGTGTTTTTCCTTCTTCCCAGCTTCTCAGTATGAATAAGGATTTAGCTTAAGGAGCCCTATTCATTGCAGAAACCATATCAAATAGTGAAGAAAAGTCTATCTCAACTACGTTTTTTATTTGAGTTTTATTTTACAGTTATTTGGCTACTCTAATACAATACCTCATTTAGCATAGTCAATAGCATTGAGGCAGTGTAGGTTATCTCAGTGAACTATTTTTCTAAAAAATATGTTTGTTATTGTACAAATCTACTTTCCCTTAGGCTCAGAGGGTCCTGCTTCCATTGTGCTTTTCAAGTTGATATAGTTGAACCTACAAGAGATAAGTAATGAATCTTTAGGGATAAAGTAATGAACTTTTGTGATTTTTTATTATTGAATCTAAATGTGAATATTAATGAATATGTAGGTAAAGTTCAATGAATCTTTAGGTGATGAGTAATGAAGTTTCAGTTAAACGTGCAGTGAATGTGCAGGTTAAAAGGTAAGTGATCTTGCAGGTGAATGATAATGAATTTGCAAGTAAAAGTCAATGAACCTTTATTATTTAATTGGTGAGCCTATATAAATGTAAATAGAAGAACAAAAAAGATGTTTATGATAGAATTATACATTAAACATTATACTTTTAATAAAGCTAAAGATGTTTGTGATTGTTGTTATTGAATCTAAATGTGAATGTCAATGAATATGTAGGTAAATTTTAATGAATCTTTAGGTGATGAGTAATGAAGATTTTCAGCTAAACCTGTAGTTAATTGTCTGTGTACTTGCAATGAACATGCGAGTAAAGGTCTATGAACCTTTATCATTTAATTGATGAGCCCAAATAAATGAAAATAGAAGCACACATTAACAAAAAAGATGTTTGTCACAGAATCATGCATGCATCGTTATTGATATTTTCATTATATTTTTTAATGAAGCTAAAGTTTTTATTTTATGAGTCAAAACAAAGCATAGTCATTATTATTTAAATAGTAAAACCATAACCTATTTTCAATGAACGTTAAGGTTAAAGATTTGTAAACCTGCATGTTAAAAAGGTCAGTGAACATGCGTAAGAAAGTCAATGAACATGCAAGTAAAAGTTCATGAACTTTTTATCTTTAAATGATGAACCTACATAAATAAAAATAGAAGCATATATGAAGAACAAAAAAGATGTTCATCACGGTAGGAAGCAAACACACAAGTAAAGAAAAATATTAAAAAGATGTTGATCATAGTAGGAACCAAAAGATCTAGGCAAGAAAATAGGATTTTGTTTACTTACAGTAGGAAAACTCAAATTCAAACTTATAGAGATGAACTGATAATTCTTTCGCTGGTGAGATATTGGAGAGAGGAATGAGAGAGCGAGCTTCGTGATGGATGTAGAGAGCAAGATGAGAGAGACTGGAGAGAGGAATGGGAGCGCTTTATTATGGAGAGAGCGAGCTTTGTGATGAATCCAGAGGGTCGTGTGTGAGATCATGCATTAACTGCCATTAAAGTAACATTTAAAAGAGAGAGAAAATGTTGTATGGTTTTTTATGTAGCATGTGTGATGGACCCCTAGTCCATATTACAACATGGACAGGGGTCCATGGCATAGGAATTGTATAAAAAGAACTTAATTTGTATTAATATTTTCTTTTTTCTTTTAGAATAAAGAAATTTCATTAAAAAAGCCACTCCACAACTATAACAAAGGAACAAGGGAGCAAAATAAGGGCTACAATAGCACTACATATAGCCTGAAAAGGGGCTACTAGACTAAGACAACCATAACAATAAACAATTGCTACAACAAACCAGACTCATCACTAACTAAGCATGTGCTCAACAATGAAATAAAAATCAAAACAACAATACATGAAAAAATTACAACAACAACTGATCACAACCAAACTAATACAAACAATCCACAACATCTAGCCTATAACAAAATAAGAGAAAATTAAACTTCTATACCACAACAAAACAATAAAACCAAACCAAGCAACAAAAGTCAATCTTCAATATCTACCTCCAATAACTGAGATAGCTCTATCGGAATAGAATTCCAAATAGCTCTATCGGAATAGAATTCCAAATAGCTCCTTGTTGCAATAAAAATGAATTCTTGAAAGCCAATCAGCAACTTTATTGGCCTCTCGCTTCACAAAATTAATAGTGACACCCAATCATAAAAAACTATCTCTATTATAAGTGAAAATATCCTGCATGACAGTATTAACTTCCCATTTAGAATGGGTTGCCTCATGATTGAGAATATGATTTACCAGATCTACAATCTTTTTGGAATCAGACTCTATGATAGCTTGTTTGAGTCCCCTATTTATAACAAAATTGTAGGTTGCTTGAACTGCAACTGCTTTGACAGATACTACAGAAAAATATTTAAATATTCTAGCTTTAGCTTTAACAACATCCTCTTTACTATTTCTGCATATCAAAGCTATCTGCCCTAATTTGGACTGAGCATCATAACTCGCAATATAATTGATCTTCAGAAGATTATCTCTCGACTTGCTCCGTACTAATGTGTTAAACATGACTTGTTGGGATGTTTTGGTTTTGTGGATGGCTTTCTATCCATTCTTAAAGCTGTATTTAGGCTTTCTCTAATACCCTTTTGCAGATGATAATGTTTATTCAAAAAAATTTGAGCATTTCTATGCTTCCAAACTTGCTAACAAATAAGAGCAATTAGTTATAATTTATAATAATCACTATTAGAAGTTGCCTACCTAATAACATCCTTCCACCATTCAGTGAACGACACTACACTGTCCTCCATTGGGCGAAGTGCAAAAGAAGAACCAAACCATGCCATTGAAGCTTTTTTATAGAATAATAAAAGCATGTTCTAGTGTCTCTTCTCATTTATTTTAAATTTGGCATACAGGCTGCACATTACAACCCCTTCTACTTAGATTAATTCTTGTAGCCAAAGAATTATGTAAATAATTCCATATAAAATATTTCACTTTAGGGAGAACGCTTAACTTTTATATAGGTCACCAATGATTCCGAGGGCTAGCACTTACCAGATTAGCTATCCCTGCAGAGCTATCAACTTGACTATCTCTTTTTAATAACTAGTATCCAGACTTAATTGAATAAGATTAACACTTATTATATTGCCACACTATGCTATCCACTCGACCTCTTCTCATGACCGAAATTTGGAGTATGGCCTCTATTTCCTAGGGCTGGAATAAGTGACACAGTAGAGCAACATTCTAATCACCCGTTCGTTGATCTATCAAATCCCGAACCAGCTACACTTCATTATCAGATTATGGATTCGAACTGATTGTAAAGGAAGGCAAGCCTGGGACCTACCTATCTTCCCAGATATTAACCAAATTTCTTGAAGTAATGTTCCATCGATACCCCTTTTTTATAACATCTCAACCTTGCAATAAGCTTATCCAAGGCCAAGATGGTCTACCTCCCTTTTGAGTCGACATAAAGGAGGTTACTGGAAAGTAGATACTATTGAGAATTCTGGCTGCCAATGAATCTGGCCTGGTTAGAACTCTCCAACTATGTTTAGCCAAAAGAGCAGTATTAAACAATTCTAACTCACAAAAGCCTAAGCCTCCATCTGCTTTGTTTTATGTTAAGTAATCCCAACCGACCCAATAAATCTTGCATTTATTTGGATTATGTGCCCACCAAAAGTTATGTATCATCTGCTCTATTCATCTCACTATAGCATAAGGCAGCTTAAATATGGACATTATATATGAAGGAATTGCCTGGAGCATAACTTTAATCATGATATCTTTGCCTGCTTGTGACAGGGAATTGACCTTCCATCGTTGTGACTTTTGCATAATCCTCAAACAAATAAAATCACATAATTTTGTTATGGATTTTCCCTATTCTATCGGGATACCTAAATATTTGACCAGAGTTTTATCCTCTTTAATATGCATCTCATATACTACTTATTGTTGCATTGGAAATGGTGTGTTCATACTAAATAAAATACCTATCTTTTTGAAATTCGGCTTTTGACCTAATGTAGCATAACAAGTTCGAATAATTTCAGCAAGCTGAGAAGCTTCTTTCCTCTAAGCACTCCCAAATAACACAGTATCATCCGCAAACTGCACATGTGTTAGGATTGGGCTCCTTTTAATGTAGTATCCCTCTAGATTCCCCCTTTGCACCCCTACCTGCAACAATCTAGATAAAACATCAGAAATAAGAATGAATATATATGGGGATAAGGGATCACCTTATCGAAGACCTTTTGAAGGTTTGAAAGAATTTTGAACTTCTCCATTAATAACTACAAAGTAAGTCATAATTGTAATGCTTTCCATAACCAATTTGTGCCATTTACAACCAAACCCCAATCTTTCCAATACCAAATCCATAAAATCCCAAAGAACTCGATCATAGGCCTTCTCCATATCTAACTTGATGGCCATATTGAAAACTCTGCCACTTTTACGAATTTTCAACCCATGTACCGCTTCATGGATAATAATAATATTATCAAGAATGCTTCTGTTAGGTACAAAAGTGGATTGATTCGAAGTGATAAGTTCATCAAGCCACCCCTACAATCTATTCACTAACACCTTGGATATAACCTTGTATAGAAAGTTACAATAATTTATTGGGCGGTACTTCGAAAAGCCTCTCTGGATTCGTTACTTTGGAACAAGGACAATCAATGTGTGATTAAGGTGAGGTTCCTTCTGTTCGAAATTTTTTAACTAGTCTGCATACATCTCCTTTCACTTCCGGCCAATTATCTTGAAAAAAAGGCACCTGGGAACCCATCCGAACTAGGTGCTTTCACTTTCCCCAATTGGAAAATAGCTTTTTCCACTTCCTCATTCGTTATATTTGCCTTTAGATAAAAATTTGTATGCTCCGTTACAAAACATGGAATGCATTCCAGTACTTCTGCACTCACTTCCATTTCCACTGCTTCATAAAGACGTTGGAAATAATTTTGCGTCTTCTTTACAATCAAGCCTTCCGAGTTAAGCCATTCTCCATTATCTTTCCTTAGTTTCACTATTTGATTCTTTTGCCTCCTTTGAATTGTGGTTAGGTGGAAGAATTTAGAGTTCCGGTCACCTTCCTTTAGCTAATTGATTCTGGACCTTTGCATCCAATGTAATTCCTTTCGATGCCATAATTCAAGAATTTCCTTCTTTATTCTTTTTTCCTCATTTTTGGTCTCTTCTGTTACCTCTCCTTCGTTGAGCTTATTGACTCTATATTTCAATTGTTCATTGTGTATTTTAGGATTAATAAACTTTCCATTATGACATTTCTTTAGAGCCGAGACACATCTAGATAGCTTATTGGTAACTGATTCTTCTGGATTCGTACCATTTTAGATCATTCCATGCTTGCTTGATGAACTGTTTACAATCATCCTCTCTTACCCATTTTATTTCATACTTGAATAGTCTCATCTTTCAATGTTTTTCCGGTTAAAGCTACACTAAGAGAGGCTGATGATCCGATGCACTAAACTTTTCATGGATTACAAACACATTATAGAACAAAAAACTCCACTCCACTATACATAGGGCTCTATCAAGTATACACATGATTCTCAACGCCCCCAATTGTCCATTATGCCAAGTAAATCTCGATCCCTTAAACTCCATCTCCATAAGACCACACCATTCCGTCATTTCCCCCAATTTGATAGCATGCATATAATTGAAAACATAGCCTCCCATTTTATCCTTTGGGTCCAAACGACAATTGAATTCCCCAGCAACAAGCCTAGGTAGATCATTTTGATTTTTTAATACCATAGCCTCCTCTAAAACATTATCTTTATCTCTACGATCTGAAGCTCCGTAAAACCCAATGAAAATGCCATTCATCTCCATTATTAACAATAGCATCAATAAAGCGTTTTGATTTTTGCTTGATCTGTACAAACTAATCACTTTTCCACTAGGCCAACCCTCCCGATCTACCCACTGGATCAACATAATCACCACACTCAAACTTATTATCCTTTCGCAATCTCTCCATCTTCTCATGAGATTGTTTAGTCTCTATTAAAAATACTAGGTCGTACCTTTTGATCAGATCTGTCAAGGATCGAGCGGTGATCTTGTTACCGATTCCTTGCACATTCCAAACCAAAACACCCATTTATGCTTAAAGAATTAGCTTGCTATTGAACGCTTGCCACTACAGAAGAAAACTGATCGATCTATAGCCAAGAACAGAGAGAACCTTTCATTGAAAGCATTGTAACAAAACGGACTCATGGAGCACTGTAGACGAGCTCTAGCTCACTTTTCAATAGACAAAAATTCATTTGTACTCACATGATGAGTTTTGAATTTTAAAATAAATAAGGTTTGTTATTAATATTTTCATATTGACCAATCTTTTAAAGTGCATAAACATTAAAAAGAGGAAAAATAATTTTGATCTCTTTAGTTTTAATTTATGACAAAATTATATCAACTAATATCATAGTTATTGTATGCGAGAATATCAATATAATGTCAAATTTTAATGATAAAATTATTTTATATATGATTTAAATCTAACTAACCAGTTACTTTTTGAAACGTCATAAATTTAATTTTATAATTGTTTCTTTTTATTTATAATAAAATTAATTATATCTAAACTTGATTTATTTTGAGTTTATTCTAATTAGTTGAATGCTATATGGTTCGATATATGATTTTACTATTAAATGTTTATATTATTTTAACATCAAATTACAAATTTTTCGTAACAATATTTAAAAAATATTAAAATATAAAATTTATGATATACATAAAGTATGAAACATTCAAAAAAAAATAAAAAAATAATTTTATTATAAGTCAAAATCATAAAAATAAAAATTGTACTTTATTTTGGACAGAATAAAAATTGTATTTTGCAAAAAGTATTCTTATGGCAAAATTGTTATCAGAAATAACCAAGAATATACATTCCGGTATTCGTCGGGTTTTTGCCAAATTTAGCTCCAGATCCAGCTGCAGCAGAATTAGTTTTATCAAATCAAATGGCGTCATTTTTACTCTCTCGCGCCACTGGCACTACCACCAGAAGGTTACTCAACCCTGCTCTGTCCTCTTCATTCTCTATATTCAGCAACACAGTGAATGCCTCTTCAAGTTGCTCTGAAGGACCAAATCCTACCGACACTATCGACCCTAGTTCTCTTATCAAATTTACTCGATCTTCCTACAGCACTCCTCCCAATTTCGATTTCTCCCTTGAGAATCACAAGTCTAATTGCTCCAGTTTGAGGTTTGTTAGACCAATTTCCACATTTTCTAGCTCGAAGAGCAAGGATAGTCCGGAGAATGGAGAGCTACCAAAGGGAAGAGAGGTGTCGTGGATTGATTTGTACTTGCCGAGACATGCTCAGCCTTATGCGCGGCTTGCTCGGCTTGATAAACCGATAGGAACTTGGTTGCTTGCTTGGCCTTGTATGTGGTACGATTTTTCTTTTACGGTGCACATGTTTGGCTATTGAGAAAATGTCCAAGTTAAGGAGTGAATTTAGAACACTTGTTATATCAATGTCCTTCATATATTGATGAATTAAATTCTGATAGGATTTTGAGTTTTCTCTTTGTTTTTGATGCTGAAATTGAGAAAGCTTCTTGATTTAAAAATTCTTGATTTTGGTTCCTGTTTTGAAAGAAACAAGCAAATAAATAAACAAGAGTGGAGCTTATTTTTGCTGTGTGGTTAACATTTTTTCTCTTATAGAGTATTTTGATAAAAACCATACAATTTGAGCTCTGCTTTTTTAAAAATTCAACAAGAGAGAGAAGCTTTTGCAAATTATGCAAACATAGCTAATGGTTTCTTTGGTGATGTGATGAGAAAAATTTGCGATAATAATAGAATACGATGTTATTGTTCAGGACATCGTTTTCCAATTACATTATGCAACTGGGACATGTATGGCGCGTAGTTCATTGTTTTTCTGAAGTTAATGCCATTTAAGAGAATGACATGGTGGATTCGTTTATGATCCAAGGTCAACCTGCCTGCAAACAATATTGGTTGTCCTTTCCCCCCTCAAGAGTGTTCAGCTCTATTTTTGTTGCACTAAATTCATTATCCTCTCTTTCATAAGGACAAATTGAGATCAAGTTGACTGCCGGTGGAACTTATTTATGTAACCTATTCATTTTTGGGGTGTTGTTATTCTAGAAGAAGCAGTAGACTGAGCTCTGAGTAACTGTGTGTAAATTTTTTTGAAGAGTTAAACATTATTCATGATTACATGTGGTTAGTAACATCACTTTTACTCATGTTTTTTTTTTTTTTGGTGACATTAGGCTTGTTTTATGTTTTGTACAAATTGCTAGTGCAAAGTTCAATAACAACACAAACTTATGATATCCTAATGATTTTGATGTACCATAGCTGATTTTAATCTGTCATAAAAAAGTACATATGTTTTTAATTTTTCCAGGTCAATTTCATTGGCGTCCTCCCCAGGGCATCTTCCCGATTTTAAGATGATGGCTTTATTTGGTTGTGGGGCTTTGCTTTTAAGGGGTGCTGGATGTACTGTAAATGACCTCCTTGATAGAGATATTGATACGAAGGTTAATATTAGTTCTTATTGTTTTCCCAGATCAACTATATGTTAATATGATAGAAAATTGTGTCCATGATGGTTGTAAATGCTTATCTTTGAAGTGCACATTAAAGGTTTTTATTTTATTTATTTACACTGTAAATGATTGTATCAATGCACAAAGTTTCCCATGTGCCTGTAATTTGAGGAAATGTTTGGTGAAACCATAAACTTTTGTTTGTACTTACCACAAACCTCAATATATTTATTGCAACATAAAAAAAGTTAGCATATCCTTGTTATTCAGAATTGAAATACCAATATATGCTATTTATTTTGGATGTGTTTCTATGACTCCTAATCCTACTTACAGCCTATGGCATGGCAGTTTCTTCAAGTCAAGTAAACCTAGCTGTAATCGTGATTTGATGTTAGCAATATGGATTTGTTTCCTTTGTTTCATTGCCTTTGGAAAGATCATGAGTTGCTAACCTATGTCACACTACTTCCTTCCATGGCATTCTAAGTCTTGCCTTTGCCCTTGCTTTCGTATATCCTGCAACTTTGGTGTGCTTAGACTTACTGATGGATCTACTAGACTTATGTTGCATGTCGTCGCTCTACCCATCTTGACTTTAATATAGTTTTTAGTTCCTACAAGCAGCACCAGATTCTTTTGTCTATGCTGGTGCTTGCAGAATAAAGTATCTCTTTGTCTTATACTTTTGTTGTTGATACTTGATCCTCATCTTATTAGTTGAAAAAAAATTATGATATATTTTGAATGCAGGTGGAACGTACAAAGTTGAGACCAGTCGCAAGTGGTCTTTTATCACCATTTCAAGGGCTTTGTTTTCTTGGTTTTCAATTACTCTTGGGTCTTGGAATTCTTCTTCAGCTGAATAATTATAGGTTAGTGGCAGCAGTCTTAGATGGAAAAAACTGCAGATACTTTATAGTCCTTTTTTTTTTCTGAAGTGGAATGATTACTTTTTTCTTTTTTCCCTTAGGCATTGTTACTTATGAATCATGATCTTTATTTTGTTCAGTCTTTGATGCAGATTTTGTTGATTACTGATTTCAGCTCATGCATTGTGTTGCACGTACATTGCCCTTTTTGTTCTTAGATAGATTAAAAAAATCTCTCTTCTTCTCGTTTGCTTTTTTTTTTTCCTTCTAATTGTATATTTATATATATATTGTTAAGTCTTTGTTAAGAAGAGAGATTTCTTTTTTCCCTTAGGCATGGTTACTTATGAATCATGATCTTTATTTTGTTAAGTCTTTGATGTAGATTTTGTTGATTACTGATTTCATCTCATGCATTGTGTTGCACGTACATTGCCCTTTTTGTTCTTAGATAGATTAAAAAAATCTCTCTTCTTCTCGTTTGCTTTTTTTTTTTTTCCTTCTAATTATATATATATATATATATATATATATATATGATGTGCTGCAGGACAATAGAATTCAGCCATTGTCGGGCAACCACTGTCATTCTGTCCATTCCCTCCTAATTTGAACTCTAAAATGACAATTTCAATATTTCATCCAAACTAAGTCACAAATTTTATTATTTAATCAGGCCTGTTTCTTTTCCACTTTCAACCAGCATTGTGCAGAATGGTAAACTAGTAGCAAGTTATAAGGAAAAATAAATATGACACTAGCAGATCATTGGAACAACTTAATTGAAAAACATGGAGATGGGCAAGGAGAGAGTAACTTAGTTTAAAAGGGTGTTTGGTTCGACTGATTTAAAGTTATTCATTGACCCGTCTCTTGCATTCTCGCTTCCTTTGAGAAAGTTTCTAGGCGTGGAATCATAGACCAACAGGTTCACTAGCGAGGAATAAACTCTGTGACTTAGTTCAAGCCTTCCCCCCATACTCAAATTGGGTGATTGGATTGCTGCAGACATTTCTTACAGAAGGGTGTTTGGTTCAACTGATTTAGGTAGCTTATAGAGGTTTCTTATCAGATAGTTAAATTATAGGTGTTGGTTGAGATCTAAAAATTAGCAGTTTATAGCTATTTTTATTGAAAATAGCACTGGTTTTCATCAACTTTATTTTGGAGCATTTTCTTACCATTTGATAGCTAATTTAAATCTATTTTTTATTTATACTATTTTAACCTTACTAAAAATAACTAATAAAAAATAATTTCTTAAAATTATATGTATCTAATTAATTTTTTTATAATTCATAATAAAATGAATATCATTTTAAATTATAATTATTAAATAAATAATTATAATATTTATGTGTAAAAAATTACATTAGTGAGATTTATCTTTTAAAGCTATTTTAAATAGTTTCTATTAATCATTTTAATAATGTATAAATCAAGAAAATATTGTTACTATAAACTAATTTTAAATAATGTACATAACTAAAGCAATATTATAAGAGATGTATGAAATTACATTTAAAAATAAATTATATTCTTAATCTTTATTTTACATCCTAATAACTACTAACAAAATTTTACCAAAGGGTTTATATTTTTTTGCTTCCAACTATTAGCTATGAGCTACTAGCTACTTGCAACATTTATCAACTATCAGCTGCTATAAACCACTAAACCCAACAAATCCTAAGACTAGGGTCCTTTGGGATCATGCTATTTGAGTTTCCTTTGTCAATTTAAACTAGAATTTTCACAAGCTGATTTTTTGCTTTATTGGAATGTTGTTGTTAATGATTAGCAATTGATGATTAGTTTTGTTTTTTGGTAATCATTAAGTCCATGTGCCAATCAATAATAGACTATTTGTATAGGTACAATGTCATTAACGAGGACTATTCATACTTCTAGCCAGAGTGACAAACTAGCTAATCCTCTAACTGTGAGACAAACACTCACATAAAGAAAGAAAGAGGTTTTGCTATTCAAGCATTTCATTGGTTGGGAAGTTGCGTATCAGCTTCTTAGTTTCCCCTAGTTAGGTCTAATAATACCCAAGAATGATAAATTTTTTTGCATTAGATAAAGGTAAATTGAAAAGTGTTATCTTCTATACCAACAATTCAATCATGCTCTTGGTTCAGTGTTTCTGCTTCAAACATAAGTTTCCTCTCACTTAGTGCTTAACTTTGTTTTCTACACTGTTTGCAGTCAATTTAGATAAATATTTTCATTTTGCAGTCAATTTGGATAAATATTTTCAGCATATGTACCACCCGGGTTAGTCATTGGCAATAACTATTAGTTAATCATTTGTAACAGCCGTATTTTGGGAGCTTCATCTTTGTTGCTAGTCTTTTCCTATCCCCTGATGAAGAGGTTAACATTTTGGGTAATAGTCAAATTTTTCCTCTTTTCTTGACTTCCGATCAAAAGTTGTGTATAGTGAATACGACACTTGTGGTGCAGCCTCAAGCTTATCTAGGCCTTACATTTAATTGGGGAGCTTTATTAGGGTGGTCTGCTATTAAAGGAAGTATAGATCCAGCTATTGTGTTGCCGCTGTACTTGGGTGGAGTATTTTGGACCCTTGTGTATGATACAATCTATGCACATCAGGTACAACATGGTTTACTATTACTGTTAGCTTCTGTTTTTCTTTATTTTCCCAACTGTATCATGGTATGAAAGTAATTTGTTTGAATGGTCTGCTTGAGGAAGTTCTTAAATTGTAAATCTCTTGCCTTCTAAGTTTTAATCAGCTCCTTTTTGTTTTCTTATGTGTGAAGACAAGAGACCTTCTTACTGCTAATGTTTTCCTGGAGCTAAGGACAATTAATCATTTTACTTCTGTACAAAATGGTTTAGATACGAGTTAATGGTTGCACAATTTTTGTGGTCAGTATAGTGTGTCCCAGACAACCTGGTATACAACCTTCTCGGAGCTTGAAAAGTTCTCTTTCTGATTAACTTGACGGTTGGGAGAGTGTTTGGGCACTATTTATACCATATGCTTTTCCTAAATTAGAAATTTTGTTCTCTGCTTAAAAAAAATATTTTTCTTAGTTAATTTCAGTTTGTTGACTAAAGATGTTTTAATGTCATAGGGTGAGGGTGAATTGATAGAATTTGAGCATTTGCAAAACGATTGTGAAATTTTTGGTCTTTTAGCTGTTAAAATATTAGTATCAAGATGTTACTGTATAGTTTCTCAGGGTGAAGGTTAGGTCAGATTATGGATTATGGTGTTTTTCTAGGTCTGATTTGTTACATTATTTTTTTCACATTAGCCTATATATTTTCTCCTAGTTCTCATAGAGTAAAAAGGGTTATGCAGTACAGTTGTGTGGCTGCTTTAGAAAATGAAACTAACAACCATGTGTTTAGGATAAGGTGGACGACCTAAAAGTGGGTGTCAAATCAACTGCCCTGAGATTTGGGGACTCGACAAAGGAATGGATCACTGGGTTTGCAATTGCCTGCATTGGTAGTCTTGCCCTTAGTGGAGTCAATGCTAATATTGGTATTTGTTTTCTATTTAGTTCCCTTGTGATTCATTTTTACTAAAGACATCAGTTGGTCCACTGTAACTAGTTTGATTTTCATTATAATATATGGAGCAGGATGGCCATTTTATACATTTTTGACGGCAGCTTCTGGACATATAGCTTGGCAGATATGGACAGTTGATATATTATGCCGGTCTGATTGCAACAGAAAGTACGTATATTGATATTAGATTTGCAAGTTTTGCAATCCTTTGGAGTACTATATTTGGATCTGACATTCCTTTTTCTTATGCATATGTTTTGCACTTGCACATGATGATTTTTCCCCAGTGCAACTGTTTCAATCATAATACAAATTGTTTACTTGGTCATAGTCCAGAGAATATAACATTGCTATAAGTATTGATAACTAATGAACTATTATTATTATTATTATTATTATTTGTATAATCTTGGACATACATTTTATGTATTTGACCATTTGACTACTTTTTTGGGGTCTAGTAAAGTGGAATGGAGTCAAATCAAGGTAGATCAGACCCCCAGAATGCTACAAACTGGGGTGCAGTACCTAGGCATTTTGGAATGCCATGGTATATGATCTGTCGATCTGGATAACTTCTTTTGCAATCTCGTTTTGTTTTGAAAAATGTAATGAACTAAGAAAAATAAAGAGAGAGAGAGAGAGAGAGAGATCATTACCTGTTTGGGCTTCATGAACATAACGAAAAATTAAGGGAACAAGAGGGAGAGAACAGAGGAAGACAGAAAGCAATAGAGAACTTGGAGTACTAGCCTTCTTTTGCACCTGTCTTCTCCCATGCCTGCCTTCTGTCCTCCTTTTATGCCTTATAAAAATGTCAGCTGCTAGAAAAAAATTAATAAATATTTGGTGTCTAGTTTATTGCTCTTGTGTCCATTAGTCTAGGAAATGACGCAAGTTCATTGGCAAACTTATTGTTCTTGTATCTGGCATTGTACTAGCCATGGTCAAGTAAAAATTGAGTACTATAATAAAGTCTGTTATTTTTCCCTATTTATTTATTTTATATTTAATTTTAAATCCAGACAAATTACATAGGAAATACATATAGCATTTTTTCTAGGATTAAATTTTAGTTAACCAAGAGCTAAGTGATCTGGACAGGTGTAATTCACGTATCAAGTGTCAAATTGGCATACCAACTATTATTAGAATTGTCTGATTGAGTCGAGTCACAAAGAAAACAAGTCAAAACAAGAGGGAACCATAAATCAGCGAGAACTAGTCATGAATCGGTTCAATTGATTTAAATCGGTTGATTTTGCCAGTTTGAAAATTTATGAGTTGGGATACTGAAACCACCTAATAGCTCACCCAGAATAAACAAATGGAATAAACACAGGGAACAGATAATGGTGCTTCACATAGAGAAGAGAGAGGAAAACAAAAATGGTTCAATTCAAATATCATTTTGACAACTACTAACCTTCACCCAACATACCACAATTTGAGTTAAGGGTGTACGGCGCACCCAGTTCCCATCCTTGTCCCACAATGCAAGGTGTACTGCATTCAATGTAACTGTGGCAAATTGCTTTTATATCTGAAGCTATCTGTGTTTCTTTGTCTATGATTTAATTGTTGAGTTGTCCTGGGGAGACTGTAATGTGAATAATTGATAGATTTTTTAAAAAATGTGCCTAAAAGTCCTATTCCAAAAGAAATGACACTATTTAAAAAGGGTTTGTAGTTAAATAGGGTTTCTTAGGAGTATTTATCTAATGTTATGTGTCTAACTCCTATACAACAATTCTTTTAAGAGCATATTGTTTGCATTCAAGCCCATTAATAAGATAAGGAGATGAGGGTTTCCGTTGGCAGGTCCCACTCAGAGTCAATTAAATCAAATCTCCTATGTTCTGATTGTCCCATAGATCAAATATTTACTTATTAACCTGCCAATAGTCTGATTCTCTTATTCAATTTATTGTTTATTTTCTGATTTTCTTTTTTCTGGTTTCTTTAAGAGGATAGTTATTTGTTTCTATTTTTTTTGTTAATAAATGTTCTTCTCTTTTCTTGGTTTTTAAGAAAAACAACTCATCTTATATGGCTAATCATTTCTATTTATCTTTAACTTTCCTACCTTTGTGTATTGTCACTTGTAAACTTGATAGCTTTTCTGATTACAGGTTTGTGTCAAATAAATGGTTTGGTGCTATTATTTTCAGCGGGATTTTGTGTGGTAGATACTGGTCATAAGAGGTATTTATGATTACCTATCAATCAATATAAGCATTTTGTTGTAGATTCACCCTTTTATGGCATTATGCACCCAATCCCTCTACTTTTTATGTTTAGGCCCACTTCATGTGTCAAAAAGATTGATCACTATTTGATATTTTTATTGATTGGCTTGGTCACCACCTGTTATGATTTTGAATCTTGGCTGATACTATCACAAATATTATCTTTTTCTTTGGATAGTTGAATTATATTTTTGAGCTTGCACTGAAACAAATACAAGACCAACATAGTGAAAGCATTTCCTAGTTTTGATTTCAAATTAACTTTCAACCAGTTTTACTTGCCAATTTGTGTTTAGAATCTAAATAACAGCATAAGATGTCATATACACATGGAAAAAAAATAAAGTTCAATTAGCGTATCACAAGACCTGAAGGAAGGTATTTCTGGAGAAGAAAATGTTAATGGCTGATGTATGATTACCGTAGTTTTTGTGAAATGGCTGTGACAGCTATTAACATGGTGCTTTGCCAATGGATGTTATGCACATGTTGTAGTGTAACATGATGTAGCATCAACTCATGATATTCTTGTAACTTCTAATTTCAGTAACCTTGTAACTTCTAATTTCAGTATCAGAAGGCTCTTGATCCTTCTGTTTGGGAGAAATCATGTGGAAGTGTTCAATTTAATTCTACCAACAGATAAAACTGAATTTAATTTATGATTAAAATTTTTATATTAGCAAATAATTTTGACTTTATAATATTTATTGGAGTTACACAGTTGATTAAAATCAATAATAACTTGGGCTCATCTTATTTGCATTACCTAGGTTTTGTTGGTGAGGTAAGCCAAGGTTTATTTATTTGTTTATTTTTATTTGATGTCTTGTTTGTGTTGGTAAGGTGGAGCATGCATACATACGTACATAAGTACAGACATATATTTGTAATTTGACTGTTGGCCCTTCCTAGCTTTTCCAACTGATTTGAAATTCTTTGTGAAATCCTAGCGCCTTTAGCCTCGTTTCTATTTATTCCAAAATGCCACATTTCTTTTGAACTCAAATGAATTAAGTTTTAGTGTTGTACGTAGCTCTATACATGAGGATTTGTCCAATTCTATTCATATAGGTTTGGAAGAGCGACAAAATTTCCAATATAATTCAATTGAACTTACGGGGTTTCCACAGTTGATGAGGCACTCTTCTATTAAATGTCAAGAGGTGGCAAAGCGACAACTATAGAATGAGCAAAGCGACAACTATAGAATGAGCAATGGATGACTTAAGGTATGTGTTGTGCATCGACGCCTGAGTTTCTTAGTTTACCGTTTTGCAAGAAACCAACAAGAAACCCTGTGAACCAGCTTTGATAAAAACTTTGGTTGACCACATTGATTATGATTCAAGTGCATAAATGATGTAGAAGGAATGTTGCAATTTTTTTAAATTATTCTTTTGAAAGGAATTAGTAGACAACTGAATGTTCCATTGTTTTGGAAGTAACCAAGAATAAACCCTGTGAACCAACTTTGAATGGGGCTTTGATTCACCGCATTAGCCTCTAGGTTTCTTGTGCACAATGTAGGGGTGAAGCAACTCTTCCCCTGTTTATGCAGGAATAATGGATGTTTAATAATGGCCGCCAAGTTTGATGGATATTTAATAGTTGTTAATTATTGTTTTCTAATGTACTCTTTCTGTTCTTAAATAATTGACGTTTTAGAGGTTTGATTTTTTTCCTAAATAATTGACGTTTTAAGTTACCAATGCATTTTAACTACTTTTTTTCCCTATTTCAATCTTATTTAATGTAGGAGAATTAATTGAATAGATATCTACTCATTTTGGGACTCTATATAAAGCTAATAATTAGTTAAAAGAATTATTATAAGGGTAGTATAGTATTTTACTCATATATTAAATGCATTTTTTAATTTATGTGAAGAATTCTTAAACGACAATTATTTAAGAATAAAGGGAGTATAGTATATTCATTTATTATTGTTTTTTAATGTATATTATAGTTTTTTTTTTGAATTTTCATGTATTGTAATTAATATATTATACGCAATAATGAAATTCTGGTCCAATCATTCGATTCACTCCTAATAGCCTCTTCTCTGCATTTTATTTTTTTGTTTGGCATTTATTTTGAATAATTTTAATTCAACATTTACATATTTGCTAGAGTGGTTACAAAATTGTCCCCGCATACTTAGCCTAATGGTCAAGCAATTTCACAGACGCCATGAGATCTTGGGCTCAAGATCTACCCCCACCCTATTTTCTCAAAATTTTGAAAACATTTAAATTCCTAATGTTTTTGGCATGTTGGGCATTGATAAAAATATCTATGAAAATGTATAATTTGGGGGATTAAGATGAGTTCCCTTTTTTTTTTTTTTTTTTCTTTCAGATGATGGATTGCAGTATATTAAGGCAAAGCAATAGAATCTGCAGTTACTAAAGGGCAAACTAATGGAGGAAATCCTCCATGGCAATGTTTTCTCATCCAATCTAAGAGCCAATTGGGCATCATAATGAGCTACGCTATTAGAGCATTTGAAATCTCCATATCTGCACTTGATCTCTCTCCAATGAATAAATTTGAGTGACTGACTAATAGGACTGAGCACCATTACTAATAGATATCCAAAAGAGGTTGTGTGGACAAAATTTAGGTAAACTTACATTCTACACTAAAGGGTCGTCTGGTTTATATTCCGAAATTGGAATCGAAATCGGAATGAAGAAGAATTGGAAATAGAATGAAAATTTTTACAAAGTGTTTGGTTTACAAGGGAATTGAAATCGGAATCAATTTTATTTATATATGAAAATATCAAAATCCCATCTGCTGCAGTTAAATATAAGGGAAGTTTACACAACATCAACATTTAGTATGACAAAATCTGACTCTAGAGTCTCCAAGCCGCCGTCTTTCACCCATTCCTGGACTACCTTGGATTATTTAATAAGCAAGCTTTTTCACTTTTTTTTTATCTCCTCTCACCTTCTTTGAATCAGATTGATAGGATCCATTTGCAGAATATCACTTCCTTCAAAACAATACTTGTTTCGCCATTGCCACAAGAACTAGACCGTAACTCAAAAAATTAAATTCCAGCTAAGTTTCATCATTGTGTCCTCAGTTGCTGACAAATTATGAGAAATCCAATTTGTCACGACTCGAACCGAAGGGCACCGACACTAGGGATTTAAGGTAACCGAATCCCGTAACAAGTCTTAAAAATTTGCGAATCCTGAATCCCGTAACAAGCCTTAAAAATTTTTTTGCAGTAACCGAATCCCGTAACAAGCCTTAAAAATTTTTTTGCGGAAATAAAAAATACACTTAACAATAAAAGAATAAATGCACAATATTATATAAGCATAAAACAATATTCTTTAAATACAATATTTCAGTTCAGATACAATATTCAAATATAATACAAAATACTAGTAATACAAATATGAAATTTAACTATTACGGTGTCTAAAATTTAATT
>CATIWM010249316.1:0-16477 GCA_949671775.1 Mallotus repandus
TGAAAGCCTGTGGCTTTGGTTGTGTTTGTCTGTGATTTTGATTTATTTGGATCTGATTCACGGCTAAAACTTGAAAAAAGTACGTAAAAGAAAAGTGGGTGTTTTGGTTGACGGCTAAAAATCAGAAAGAGGTAGAGAAAAGAAAAGTAAAAAACCCTAGCCTCCCAAAAAACCTCCTCCTCTACGTGAAAGAAAATCACGTATTTATAAAGACACCATCCTGTAACCTTAAATTGGTTACAGGATAAAAATTAAATAAATTATTTTATTATTTATCTAAAAATAAATAAATAAATATTATCTACACATTTATCTAATAAAATAAAAATACTTATCAAAAACTTAATCAAAATCTAATAATAAATAATAAAATAAATAAATAAAAAAATTTTGAAAAAGAAAAAAAAAATCGGGAAAAGCACTATTCCCGACCGGAAATACAGATTTCCGGTCGGAAATCTTAAAAAAAAAAAAAAAACGGAAAGATGTAAAAATGGCCACTCTTCCCTAATAATATTTATTTGGCCGAAGTTGTGGCCAACTTCGGCCTACCTTTTTTTTTTTTTTTTTTAAATTTTTATTTAAAATTTTATTAAAAATAAATAAATAAAATTTACAATAAATTTTAAAAAATAATTTACAATTTAGTTCTAAACCAATAAATCTAATTTCACAGTCTATTTTTATCATCGGGTCCTCTGTCGCATCCATGCTCTAATTATCCCGAAATTGGGTGCTTACAGTTATGTTTGCCTGAACCACGAGGTTCAAGAATTAATTGATTCATGTAAAATAATCGTCCCTGAGACCAGAAAACCAAATACCTAAAATAACCCTTTACCAACTACCGAAATGTACCACCACCAAATCCATCCATCCTTATGGTCAACACGGGCCTAATAGAGGAGCAGGTCTTTAACTCCTTTATTGATACCACATGTACACCCCCAAAACCTAAACCAAAAGACCTGAATCTGAGAGAGTAGCCTGTGGAACTTAATGTGAATATTTTAGACATTTGGAGTTCCGATGATGAAGAGAGAGGAATAGTTGACTTGTGGAAGAATGATGGGGAAAGAAAATCCAACTGCTTAGAAAGGTTGAGAAGAGAGAGGAAGAAACAAAACCTATTGAGTCTGAAGAGAAGAGAGTGGATTCAGAAGAAGAATCAAAGAAAGATGAGAAAGTTGAGAAAGCTGATGAAGCAAAGAAAGATGAGAAAACTCTTGCTAGTGTTTGGGAATTACTGATGGACTCTAGAGCCCATCGAGAAGCACTAGTTATGGCTTTAGATCATAAGAAAATCCCAGTAAATCATACTCCCGAACAAACGGTGGACTCATTAACAGAAAGCCTTCAAGGAGCTGTGGTGTTTATCGATGACGATTTACCTTTGGAGGGTAGGGACCACCACAAGCCTTATTCATTAAGGCTGAAATGAAAGGGAAATTAACTTGTTGTGTAATGGTGGATAATGGATCTACTATCAATTTGCATCTTATGAAGATTCTACCAAAGTTGGGATTGATAGTGGCTAACTTGAAGCCATTCGAGGTAGTTATTAAGGCCTATGATGACACGAAGAGACCTGTTGAGGGAACTTTTAGAGCCCTGGTCAAGACTGGAACTATTGAGGTGTGGATCAATTTAAATGTGATCGACATTCCCGTCACTTTCGCTATTTTATTAGGGAGACCATAGTTTCATCCCTTTGGAGGAGAACTATCCACCATTCACTAGAAAATTAAATTTCCATATAAGAGAAAGGTGGTTACCATTTCGGCAGAGACTGAGGCTGCTATAGCTGCCTTGAAATTGGCTCCTTAGAAAATTCCTCTCAGTCCTAGCTATGAGGCCTACATGATTTATAAGGATGAATTGAATATGAGAATCATGAGCATGATAAAGAATATGAACTTCATGCCTGGAATGGGATTGTGGAAGAACCAGTAAGGCCCACCAAAATTTATCAAACCAAAGGTGCCAATTTTGAAGCATGGGGTAGGATATCCTGGGGTTGATAAGTCTGAAGAGGAGAATGAAGTTGAGGTTGGATCTGGGAAGAACAGAGTAAGAATTGACTTTAAAGGAAGACACTATGGGAAACATTTGTAGAGGACGACACTGGATTCCTATGCAGAGGAGGTCCTGAGCCTTTGATAATCGTTGAGAAATTGGTCCCCGGGTTTGAAATCTTTACTGAACATGTGAATGGGATCAATGAAATTGCTATTAAGGAGCTAATAGTGGAGGAACTGGTGCTAACTCCAGAGTAAGAGGAGGACATTCCTATAATGGAGCTGAAAGATGTTGTTGATCAAGAAGAGGAGTTTAACTTTAAGTCTTGTGCACTTGATTCTATCATGGATGTTTTCTATGATGACCTTGACATTTCTTATGCTAACTTGTTTGAAACTGATGACATTTTCTTTTTTAAAGTTAATGCAATAAGGTCTGACTTTGCTTATTTGTGTGATTTTTTTCCTAATGGTTATTTTGTTTGTGATAATCGTTTCATACATAGGTTTGGCATTAATTCAGTGTAAATTGAATCAATTAATTTAGGCCCATGTGATAACCCTAAGAATATACTTATTGCTTCTGACTTAACTCCTGATGAGAGTAAAAAAATGAAAGAAACATTAAAAAAAGACAAAGTATTTGCTAGGGGTTATGAGGATATGCTTGGGATTGATAGAGAGATTACAGAGCACAGGATCCCTACTTATTCCCACATCATGCCAATAAAGCAGAAGAAGAGGGGATTAGGGCCAGAATGGGCTCTCTTGATCAAGGAAGAGGTTGAAAAGCAGCTGAAGGTAAGATTCCTCGAGGTAGTAGATGACACCCAATGGCTAGCCAACATAGTGCCAGTTTCTAAGAAGGATGGAAGAGTTAGGATGTGCGTGGACTACCGAGACTTGAACAAAGCCTGTCCAAAGGATGATTTTCCTTTACCACATATTGACACCCTAGTCGATAGTATGGCCTCTAGTGAGATGTACTCCTTTACGGATGGTTTCTCGGGGTATAACCAAATTATGATGGTGGTTATTGATAAGTTGAAAACTTCTTTCACCATTGAGTGGGGTGTCTATTTCTATTTAGTCATGCCATTCGAATTAAAAAATGCAGGAGCTACTTATTAGAGGATGGCTACCACTTTGTTGCATGACTTGGTCCACAAAGAGATAGAGATATACGTGGACTACATGATGGTAAAGTCTCAAACTAAAGAAGGGCACTTCGAGGCTATAGACAAGTTCCTGTCAAGAGTTAAAAAGTATAACCTTAGGTTAAACCCAAGGAAATGTGTTTTTGAAGTAACCTTTAGAAAGCTGCTAGGACAAATTGTTAGCCAGAAAGGCATAGACGTGGATCCAGACAAAGTTAAAGCAATTAGAAAGATACATGCACCAAAGAATGAGAAAGAAGTCAAAGGGTTTATTGGGCGGTTGCAGTACATCAATAGGTTCATAGCCAAGCTGACTACCATATGTGAGCCACAATCCTTAAGCTCTTGAAAAAGAATCAGCCAGTTATCTGGGAAGACAAGTGTCAGTAAGGTTTTGAAACTATAAAGAATTATTTGATGAATCCTCTAATCTTACAGCCACTAAGACCGGTAAACTTCTAATTCTTTTTTTGGCAATCGAGAGAGAAGCGATAGGTGCGATGTTAGCTCAGGAAGGGTCAAGCATGCAGTGTAATACCTGAGTAAAAAGCTTTTACCCTATGAACCCAATTACAGTCCGGTAGATAAGATGTGTCTGGCAGTGATTTGGGTGACAAAGAAGCTTCACCATTATTTCCAGTCTTACAGAGTCTAAATAATTTATAAGTATGATCCTCTCAGATATCTTCAATAGACTCCATCACTTACAGGGAAGTTAGCCAAGTGGCTGGTTCTCCTCACCGAGTTTGACGTAGACTATATAGCAAAGAAAGTGGTGAAAGGAAGAGTGGTCTCAGATTTCTTGGCTCAAAGTCTGATGGATGATGGACAAGAATGGAAATTAGAGTTTTTAGATGAGCATTTGGGAGCAATAGAGGTCCAAGGATGGATTATGTATTTTGATGGGGCTGTTAATAGCACAGGAGCAGGCATAGGTGTAATTCCCATCACACATGATTTTAATGGCAAAGAAATTGAAATTTGAGGTCACCAATAATCAAACTGAATACGAAGCCTGCATCTTTGGGTTAGAAGCGCTCCGGAATGTGGGGGCAAAAGAGGTCACAATATATGGAGACTTTATGCTAGTGGTAAAATAGATCTCCAACGAATAAGAAGTGAGATAAGACAAGTTGAGATTATACTGGGATTATTTAACTATTGTCCTGTTATCTTTCACTCAGTACAGATTCGTGCATTTACCACCAGAGGAAAATCAGATAGCTGATACTTTGGCTACTCTAGCTTCAACATGAGAAGGAGGTAAAGAGATGGAAGTCAAACCTCTTATTCTTGTAAAGTCCCAAACTCCTTTTTATGAAGAAATACAAATAATGCCGATTAATCCTCCAGAAAAGCCATGGTTTCATGATTTACAACGGTATTTAGAGACGAGGCAATTCCCTGATGATGCTGATAGGAAGGAAAGGATGTTTTCCAGGTAATTCATCAGTCATAATGGGATGTTGTACAATAGAATGCTGACTAGAGTGCACTTAAGATGCATTAATAAAGGTGAGGCCTGAAAAATTATAAAAGCAGTTCATGAGGGTGTATATGGACCACATATGAACAAAATGATCTTAGCTAAGAAAATAACTCGTCAAGGGTATTTTTGACTGACTATGGAAGTAGACTGTGTGAAATTGTTGCATTAAAAACTCGTAAGCGCACAGATCGTGATTGCAGTATAAAGAGTTATCATTCCCACGAGGATTGTATATCGATTACCAATATTTTTACTTATGATCTTAGCTAGAAAATTAAATAAAAGTGAAGTAAGAATTAAATAAACTCAACAATCTAAATTATAATTAAAATCAAATGATTAAAGCTTAGAGTCTAGATCTAGTTTCACTATTCTAATCCGATCATGAACACAAATTAATAGAAAAACATTGATTTCAGTTAAGGGAAATCATTCTAAATTATCTTAAGACTCTCTCGAGTTCAATTAAGCATGTAAATATTAAAGTTTAACCTACTCTCATGGTTAAGAATTTAATCAAAACTCATTAAGTTTCTTAATAATTGATTTACCACCGTAGACCCCTGTTTACAGTAATGGTTTCCCAAAGAGCTCGCCTACTCTCATTGTCAAGTGATCTAAGTCTCATGAGTTTTAAAATAGTGAATTCCCCTAACTCTTATTGGTGAAAACACCCATAAACATGCAAACAAGCTGGCAAAGAATGAAAGCATACATTAAATACAACTCATAGAATTAACAGAAAATCAAATTAAATAATAAAATCTTATGTTCATTCATGTTATAGAATTACTAGTCTTATTCTCAAACCCTAAAAGAAAACTAGCCACACATGGTTGTGGCAAAGCACATAAACATGTCCAAAAGAAATAGAAAGATGAAGAAGAAAATAAATAAAAACTCTTTTAATAATTAGTCTCCTTTAATCTTCGATTGGCTCTTGTTTGTGGCTTTAAGAATGCAGAATGAATCCCCTTTCCATCTCTTTTGATCCCTTATATATAGTCATAATTCGTCCTTACTTGAATTGGAATAAATTTAGGTCTTCAAAAGTCCAATCCTAATCAAATTAGGATAGTTTTCTCACTCTGTGCAGGTAGGATGACTTTAACAAAACTTTAGCCCCTTAATATGAATGAATTAGCTCTTCAAGTCCTCATAAAAGTTGTATCATTTTCTCTTATCTTCCTGGAGCACTTTGAATCACTTAAATTTGAGTTTTTTTATGAAATGTTATGCCCAAAACACTCAGACATGCTCCTATCCAAAATCATGCAGGAGATGTGTAACGGTCGTTACTCTCTTTCTTCTGAAAGTCCTTCAAGCTAGACACTCCGTAACGGCCATGCATTAATAGGTAATGGTCGTTACATTTTCTTGGACATTTTTTTTTTGCTAAATTAGGCTCCGAGTCACGCCATATTGCATTCTATTCAAACTCCAAGCTTCCAAAACTCAAAAGACATGGAAAAACACATTAAAATGCTTCTAAAATCCATATAGAACTTATTCTAATACTAAGTCAAAACTTAATTAACCTTAATTCTATATGCATTATGCAAACCTAAGCAAATTTCTATGAAATATGGCATAATTTACATGTAATGCAACATATTAACTTATAATCCTAAATTAACATATTTTAACTATAATTTACTAAATGATCGCACTATATAAAGTAAAAATAACGAAATATTAACTATATTTTTGCATAAAATATGAACTTATCATAAATATGTAAGGAAATGCCATAACTACCAAGTGTATGGAGATGTGAGTTTTCTGCCCTCTATGAAACTTCATGGGTTGACTTCTCCATGGCCATTTGCAGTCTGGGGAATTGATATCATCAAAGAAATAAGGCCGAAGGAATCTAATGGGCATCACTATATTGTGGTAGCGATTGATTATTTCTCTAAATGGGTTGAGGCAAAATCATTCACCACTGTTGGGGCAAAACATATGGCGAGGTTTATAAAGAAAAACATAATCAGCAAATATGGGTTGCCACATCATATTGTTACTAATAATGGTATTTAATTCAGAGCCGAAATAGCTACTTTGTTAAAGGAGTACAAAATTGAGCATCATAAATCATCTCCATATAGACAACAAGCCAATAGTGCAGTGGAAACGGCAAATAAAAATGTGAAGAGAATATTAGCCAAGATACTGGAGAATTATAAAGACTAGGCAAACTATCTACATTTCGCATTGTGGGGATATAGGACCACTACAAGAACATCGACTGGAGTTACTCCATATTATCTAATGTATGGGTGTGAAGTTGTATTGCCAATAGAAGTAAAAATCCAATCATTAAGGGTTCTCCTTAAATCTAAAATCCCCGAGTATCAATGGGTAGAATGTTGGTTGGTGCAGCTGATGTTACTAGACGATAAGAGGGTGAAGTTGTGTATCACTCTCAACTATATCAGAAAAGGATAGCTCAGGCTTATAATAAGAAAATAAAGCCTAGCAAGATCAAAGATGGTGATTTGGTGTTGAAGCTTACTAGGCCGATCATGATTGATTCGTAAGGGAACTTTAAGCTGAATTAGGAAGGCCCGTATTTGGTAAATAAGTTATTTTCCAAAGGCACTACTATCCTATCCAATCTGAAAGGAAATGAGTTCAGAGAGCCCATCAACATGGACAAGCTTAAAAAGTACTTTCTATGAAGTCTCGCTGGAGAGCAAACCTCAAAAGAGGTTGTCTAGGCAAAAATTATAGGCAAGAAAATAAATAAATAAAAGTCCTATTGGATTGAAAACCTTGAAAAGGCGGTCTAGGAAAAAATTAAGGACATATACAAGGAGAGAGAGAGAGGAAAAATAGTTAGTTGGAAAACTTGCAAGGGCAAACCAATTAACAACAGGAGATATGTAAGAAGCAAAATGTATAGTCACTTTGTGCTTAAATTAAATGGAATGAATTGCCTTTGTTATTGTTGACCGTTGCATTAAATGCTTATTACACACAGTTTAACAAAAAAGAAAATTTCATTCAACAAAAAGGAAATAAAGACTAAAATTATATAAACTAATTTTGCTTTCTTCTCTTTTGAACACCTTGGGCACTTGATGTTGGTAACTCCCTTGTCCTTTTATTCTTCATGAATTCATCTTTCTCTGTCTACTATAACTAAATCCATGCCTTGTACTAATCATCAGTAGATCGATCTTCACTGTAGTCAATGTACCTCTGAATGGTTCTACGAGGCCAGGTTACAACCAAATTATCTAGGAAGTTCTGAGATAGGGACCCTAGCTCAAACTCATACACTGGCTCCACAATCAGTTGTTTTTGTCCATATTGTCAACAAAGGCGGGCAAGATAGTAGAAAGTGGCAGAATGGAGGCCAGCTATGGGAACATAATAGGTATAGAATCGAATTGTCACATGCTGTAATCTCCACCAAGGGCACATCCATTGAATCATAATATCGGGAAATGTGGACAACTAGCTCTGAATATTATCCAAAATGGGATGAAGCCTTTTAGTACGGGGCCTTGTAATGTGCAATATCTCCAGGAGGCTCAAACAGCCTCAATTTTTCATGAAACCAAGACCGTAGAAATGATAAATATGTAAAAATGATAGAATAAAATAGAAAATAAAGAAAGAAAAGAAGGAGAAAGCTAACCTACAGCAATAGTGGACTCCTAAAAAATTGCCTAGTTTTGAGAAAGTTATCCAGTCCAATGATGGTTTCGGCCAAGATAAGAGGAAAAGGATTGAGGCATGCTTCTACTTGATCCAGAATATGAAGAATTTTTGAATCACAGTTGCTAGAAGGAGAAACAAGCAAAAACTGGGCGTATAAGTAAAGAGCGATCATTCGAGTCCAGTAAACGTCATTGATATCTATAATCACAACAGCTTCGAGGAGAGAGTTTTTCAAAACCTCAGTATCAAAGATATGGTGAAGTGAATATTAAGGAGAGAAGTTGAATAGCCTGGCCTTTTGATATTGAATGAAGTGTAAATCTAGAGTTTCAACCAAAGGAATTACAATCTGACAGGCAGAATCCATTTGAGAGCCTAAGCTAGCTTCAAACTCCTTTGGCAAGGGGCATAACTCTAATGTGTTGAACTAGGAGACATGTTTATAGGGATCCCAGAATTGAACAAGAACATGGAGAAAGGGGAAATTAATCTTCCTAGCATGCAGAGATCGAAAAATTGATAGGTGAAATGACTTCAATCTTGCCCATGATCCACCATCCAAGCTTTTTCGGAATGATTGTAGTTGTTTAAAGCTTCTTTTAGTCATGTTAGGATGTTAGGATGCTACTCAAAGAGAGAAAATGGAGAGAAATCATGCAATTTTGGACTTGGGGATTTTGAAGAAGAGTTAGGGATTTTATTGAGCTGTAGAGGCGATCACCTCTATGAAGAGGTTACACATCTGCATGTTGAGGCATTTTCATATCGCCTCTTCACAAAGAGGTGATGCCTCTATGAAGAGATGACATACCATCAACAACTAGAAATATATATTTTTGCATGTTATTACAGAAAATTGTGCTGTAAATGTGAGATTTAGCTATCAGAGAAAAATTTTTATAATGAAAGTTTCTTAATTGATCCAAAATGCAGTTAAAATGGATTTAAGTTTTGTATCATCCATTCAGTGCAAGATATGAAAAAGCTAAAGTAAAAGACCAATTCAGATAATAAAGAAACAACAGTTCAGGAGAGCAAAAATGATTCTATCCTAACAAGTATCTAAGGCAGTCTTGTACACATTATCCCAGCCTCATCATCGCATAGTCATCTCCTTCATCAGCAGGATCATCTACATGGTCATCTCCCTCATCCTCGCTGCCATCTTCAGCATGCTCCTCTTTCTCGCCATCACTGCCCTTCTCGACATCTTTGTCGTCATCATCGACCTGAAGGGCAGCCAGTTGGCACTCCAGAGTAGTAATCTTAGCCTGGCTAGTATCATGATGGTCCTGTCAAAATACAATGAGAGGTAATAAATCATGAAAGCATCCATACATATAGATTTAGAGTATGATTGTTACCTTCCACTGTTGTGTCACACTCATTAGGAAGTCCTGCTGGGCCTCAATCACCTTGTACATGTACTCTCCCTGATCTTGAAGTATCTGTACAATTAATGAATTTTTAAAACTAACCATGTGTTAAGTCAAGTTTGAGAACAAGATTTCAGAAGAATGGAACTTACATGTATGGAGGCCTCCGGAATAATCACTGGCTCTAAGCTCGTGTCTAGTGTCAGGAACTGACAAGACAACTAGCTTTAAGGCATCCAGCATTGGGTCAGTAAGTCTAAAGGGGCAGTATGCCTACTAGCTACCATCTAAGGACCAAAGCTGGAAGGCTCTTTAGTACGAGGCTGTGCTCCAACTGATGTACCCTCACCACTCAGCATAGTAAGGGGGCGCTGGGGAGGTCTCTCCCGTGCAATGGGCTTAGGAAGAGGTGTTGGCCCCTAACTGGTGCCTGAAAATGGAAATTAAGTCAGGGAAATGACATTTACAGGTGGAAATGTCCTATTATATATTCAACAAAGTCGTCTACTTACCTGAGATGTAGATGCAGCTAGAGGCATCCTCTGTAAGAGATGAGCCTGAGCAAAGTCCAAGTAGCGAGACTTCCTCCTCTTGCAGTACTCATTAGCATCATCTCTCTCACAGGCCTGATCAAGCTCATCTCCTTCCAATAGGTGTGCCTAGAAGATGCCTTGAGAAGGAGGGAGAGGTGGTCATCTCACTCAAGCACCCAAGCGCCAATGATGTACCCTCTTACTGAGGTATCAAACTCTGTAGTCAGGTCCTCAGAGCAAAACCCTCTTTTCAGATAATGGTCTCGAGCGGATCATGGCCTGGGTCCATCTAGCCTAAGGGCCCCACAAGTCCGGGCACAACTGTGAAAATAAACTGGTAAATGAATGAATTTGGTTAACAAGCATTCTATTGATTATAATTACATTAGTAGGTATTGTACCTCATCATATGTAAGAGTGTTCAGTCACTCACGGTGGATGTGCACGTAGGCGACAGGCCTCCGCCAAGCCTGACTGGGCCCCTATCTCGCTATGGCGGGAAAGGGGACATCACAAATGCGGGATATTCTAGTGATCAGCTCCAACTCTAAAGCCCAGTCCTATAAAAGAGAGAAAAATTGTAAGAAAATCACAATAATGGTATTCAAGATCAACCTAATGAAAGAAGGAAAAAGAAAATACCAGAATAGCATGCCAGAAACTGCAGAGTCGTCTGGCTCCCTGCACTACCTCATCCATACTCCTGTATAGGTAGGCTAAAGTAAAACTACCCTAGTCATATGAAGCTACCAAGTCTAGATCCCTCAGAGGCATCAGGAAGCTCAAGTCAATGGAGCTGGCAATGTCCGCGAAGAGAGTGGTGCCTAGTAGGTAAACTAGGAATGCTCGCACCACCTGGTCAACCTCTCGAGGAGTGGTAGTAGCCTCTACCGTAGCACTTGTGTAATGACTCTTAATCGAGTCTATCTTTAATGAATGGGTCCCTTTCATGTCTGGGACCATGCCTAGCAGCTGCTCTATATAAGCAAGATAGTCCCATGTCAGTCGATGGAGACTGGCATCAAGCGGGACATAATCTCCTGCACATGCCATGCCAGTGATAGCAGCAAAAGAAACTAGCTCCAGAGTGAACTCATCGAAAGGAAGATGGAATGTGTGAGTGGTATTTAACCATCTCTCCATCAGGGCATGTAAAGGCTGGAAGTCTATCCGCCCTGAGCATTCGGAAGGGTGGGGATGAAGTCTGAAAACCTGGCATCATGTATGTAAGCTTTAACCTTTCCCAAGAAGCTGTCGTACCAAATACGGGTGCCACTAAAGTTTCCGGCACCCTTAAGAGTGTGGACATTGAGCTATGGATAAACAAAGAGTTGAATCATTAGCTTATTCCTTCTAAATTAAAAAATAATTTTTTTGCAGAATTCTAATAAAGAGGTGACCGCCTCATCGAAGAGATGTCATCTCTTCGTGTAGAGATGATTGCCTCTTTGGCAGATCACTTCAACACGAAAAGGCGACTGCCTTTTTGAAGGAGCTATCACCTCATCGAAGAGGCGACGCCTCTTTGTGTCGATTATCTAACACTCGAATTTCAAACTTCTTAATTTTATTCAAATAATCAAATTTGCTCTCAGTTAAAGTGATAAATATACATCTATAAGCAATAACCCGATGTTATCTAATGTTATTTATAGGAAAAAAATCAAAGAAATCGAGTACTAACCTCTCATATAGCCAACCCATAGATATGGGATCGTGTATCCGCAAAAAGAGCAATCTCGTCTTCGATATTAAGACCAAAATTGCACAAGGGATGTACTGAAGACGTCACTGGGTCCCATACGGGAAAATCAGGAGTCTGTGCAGAATCCATGATGATGAAAATTCTAAAAGTGAATAGAAAGTTTGAGATAAAAGTAAAAGAAAAACAAAAAAGCAAAGGAATGATTCTTTTTGAAAAAGAAAAGAAGATGAGTATTTATAGGAAAGAAAGGAAAGTGGGCTAGGCCACTTAATAAAAGAACTTGATTGAGACAAAAGTGCTCTGCCAGGTATGTATCCCAAGGCTGATAGCCAATTATAAAAAAAAAAAGGAAGAAAAATTTACTATTTCACTTCTCAGCTGTACCTTGAATTAATATTGTAAAATTGAAGACTTTCTGATCATAGTATCAGCTGTGAGTGACTGGTCGGGTTTGAATCTCTAAAGTTCACATTTTTGTGAGTGACTGGTCAGGTTTGAATGCCCGAAGTTCATGCTTCTATGAGTGACTGGTAAGGTTTGAATCTCCAACGTTCACGTTTTTGTGAGTGACTAGTCGGCTTTGAATCCCCAAAGTTCATGTTTCTGTGAATAACTGGTCAGGTTTGAATCCCCAAAGTTCACGTTTTAATGAGTGACTGGTCTGTTTGAATCCCCAAAGTTCATGTTTCTGTGAGTGACTGGTGGGGTTTGAATCCTCGAAGCTCACGTTTCAGTTAGTGGCTGATCAGGCCAGGAAAACTCGAAAATCACGGTCACGTTTCATGTTATTACTGAGTGACTTCTCAGGTCAAGAAAACCTGAGATTTATGATTTAAATATTAATGAGTGGCTGATCGGGCTAGAAAAATCCCAGGATCACGGTCACGTTCCAGGTTAAAATTCAACCTCTTGGGTTTGAATTCCTGAGACAATGCAAGTGAAGCTCGGAGGTCAAGTATGTTTTTTCTTATTGATTATTACTTTTATTGTGTGTGTTGCTTTTTTAAAAAATTGATATTATAAATTCAATTTTTTGAAAAACCAAGGGAGCAAACTGTGGACACCCTTTGTTTGATTGGCTTGCAACGAAAGCTTATTGATGAGATAGAACAAATTTTAAATGTAAGAAAACTCGAAACTTCTCTAGAATGGACTCGAGAGCCCAATAAGTCACGTTTAAGCCTAAAACATCTAGGTGAAACCTAAAGCTTCAAATCTAGGCCCAAAAGCCCATTAGCCTATTGGTCAAATCTAGGCTTGGGTTGAAGAGGCGATCGCCTCATCGAAAAGGCAACGCCTCTTCGGCCTAAGCATCGGTGAGGCGATGCCTTATCATGGCCGACCTACTTTGCATTAAGTGCATTTTTTGGCTTCATTATACAAAGAAATGGACCTACATATCATTGATTTGGAGATTTAGGCATAAAAATTAGACTTTTAAGGCAAAAATGAGGGCTAGGAAAAGGTGGACATAATGAGTAATGAGTGGGCATGTTTTGTCTTGGCTTGTGGATATTTTGAAAAGGGAAGGTTGGAGGTTAAAAGCGGAGGATTAAGCTGGTTAGAAAAAAAGAGGTGATAAAAAAAAGAGCATTTTTCAGAGGAAAAACAAGAGAGAAATAGAAAGAAGAAAAAAGAGAGAGTTTTAGATTAAGAGTTCCATTTTAAGAGAGAAAGAAGGAGGATCCTTGCATTCAAGAGTATTTGAATAAATAAACCAAACTTTTAGGGCTTAGTTAAAAGCTTCTAACTTGATCAAATCAGTAAGAATTTCATTTTAAAGCTTTAAGTTCTTAATTTCCTATAAAACTTCACTTTTTGGTTTTCATTACTTGTTTTTTTGTGTTTATTTTGTATTTAATGTTGTGTTTATGGAATGAACATGTTAAATATTGATTTTTAGTTGCAAATTTACATTTATTCGCATACATATTGTAATTGCTTAAGAATTAAGAAATATGTAGGTGGTTGTGTGCCTTATGAAGAGGCGACGTTTCTTTGACATGAAGTTGCCTCTTCGCCAGGAGGCGACACCTCTTTAAAGAGACGTTGCCGGTCCAACAGAGCTGGGCGCAAATTAACTTTGTTTTTTCTATACAAATTCTGTGTAGTTCGAGTTTCTCATGCATTTACTTCATGTGTACTTCAATCTTATATGTAATTGTCACGACATTAGGTTTAATTAAATGTTTATTTAGGTGCAAACAAGTACTTTCATGTTTATTTTATGTGAAATTAACAAATGAGATTTCTTATTGTCTTTATGGAAGACTGGCTTCTTAAGTTTTTGCAGGGATCTCAGGATGATTTCTTAATCATCCGAGTGTTAATCTTTTAATTTGCTTGAAGTCTATTTATCCCGTTTTTATATTTATTGATTTTTTAATTATTTGAAGTGGTGTAATCCCTAATCCCTTCCCTATTTATTTAATTTTTTTTTTTTTGTAAATTATTTGTAATGAGTATTAGGTTAAAAGCATAAAAAAGGACTAATGTGCAAACTTGGATCAAATAAAAGTTGAAAATAATTACAATTGGCATGCTAAATAAGGAAATAAATTAATAATCAAAAGTAATAAAATACAAAATACAAACGGAGGCCAACTATAAGGTTGGATGGCATTTCAAAAGCCCATATCCAGTTTCCGAACCCTTACTCTGAGAATGGCTTCTAGGAACCTTTGTGGACTCCAGTTGCTGTAGAATGTGTCCCAGATTTCGTTCGGGTGGTGACTCCATCTCCAATTTGGGCTCCAAAGTCTATTTTGTATTTTCTAGTGGCCCTTTCACCCATACAGTATCGTGGTCGCCAAACACTTGAACGCTCGCAATTAAACTTTAATTTTTTCATTGTAATTATTTTGAAATTGTTAGAAATGAAAAAAGTCTTTTTATTTATCATATTAAACTTAAAGAAATTAATTTTTTTTATTTTTATTTTGTTAATTATAGTGATTGAATTTAATTTTTATTCATAATTTTAGTCAAATAAAATTTTTATTCATTAAAAAATATTTTATTTTTTATTTTTAATTATAATAAAATTTTATTTGTATTTTTCTTTTCACTCTTTCAAATAAATTTAATATTTTATTTTTCAATAATAATAATTTAATTTTATTATAATAATATTCAATATACTTTTTTTTAAAAAAATTAATATAAATAACTGACAAAATAAATCTAATATAAAAAGCACATTTAAGTCAATTTACTGCTTAAAATAAGACATATAAGCACTTTAACATATAAAATATGCTAGAGACATCATTTAAAAAAAAAAGTATAGGTTCAGACACTTAATTGTAAGAAAATTGTTCAAATACTAAAATAACAAAAGTAAAAAAGTTCAGACATTATTTATATATGTATTCCAAAGCCAAAATAATTCAATGTCTATGAATGCCGTTACTTTTGGATTTAGCTCTTTTACCTAGGGCTGAGCACAGTCCGGTTCAATCCGAGGATTTGAAAATCTCCATAAATGGATTGAAAATCGAGAATTTGAAAATATTGAGAATTGGTACCATAACCAAAACTAAATATTTCCGTCTTATATTGTTTCAAAATTTCGGTAACATACAATTTGGAAATCAGATATTTCAATCGAATACAAAACATAGATTTGAAAAATTATACAACATACACTATTTTCTTAAATCTTTAAATATCCATAAAACTGGAAACTTCATTAAATATCCATGTAGCAATTCAATAAATATTATAATATAATTTCATAATTTATGTCCAACAAACAAAGTTCGACATAACTAATAAATTCAAATCTAAAAATTTACTTTTACACAACTGAAATCCAACATAACTTACACAAATTCAATTGTAAAAACAATAATATTTTAATTTTTTTAGACAAATATTAGTTAATTAATATTAGATAATTCTTTTATTTTATTATTTTTAATAAAAGAATTATATTTTAATTATAATATTAGCATTATTTATTTAAAAGTAGTTAAATGATATTTATATTATTTATATATTAAATTTATTTGTATAACTTATATATTATAAATATATAAATAAATAAATTTCAGTTATTTTGGTCCAATACAATGCAGTACAGTTCAGTTCAATTTGGTCTAGTTTTTGGTCCGAATATTTATAAATATCCAGAACTGTATCAAAAAAATTTTATTGGTGCAATTAAGTCTGGATAAAATAAAAAAAACTCAACAATTCATTCTTGTGCTGAAGATTTTCGGTCTGATTATTCTGTTCTATTCGGATATCTTAATCTCTATGCTCAGCCCTACTTTTACCATCCTCTATACATGTAATCTAAGGGTGAATTATTTTCTTTTATTTGTTAAAATTTGGCCATGATTTTTCAGATGTTTTAGTTTTCTTTTGTCCTAACACTGTTGTCCCCTTGATTTTTTTCTTTTTTATTTTATTTTATTGTTTTGTTTCTAATTTATTTCATTTTTATTTTTTGTGTTAATTTAATTTATTTTTATTCTTATTTCTAAATATTCCTCATTTTTTAATTTATATACTCATATTGCATTA
>CATIWM010249389.1:0-17342 GCA_949671775.1 Mallotus repandus
ACTTTAAAAATACAATAAAAAATATTGAGCATAAAACATATTGCAAAAAAACTGTACCTTAAAAATAGAAAAAACAAGTTTAGCAAAAAATGTTGAGAAAAAAAAATGAAGAAAGTAGAAAATAATGTTTGATTCAAAAAAAAAAAATAGAAGGATCAACTTTGATTAAAAAAAATAGAAGGATCAAATTTAATTAAAAAAAATAGAAGGATCAAATTTGATTAAAAAAAATAGAAAGATCAAATTGGTGATTTAATTAGTCAAACAGATTCTAGAAGAGCCATGGTGTAGATTTGAAAAAAAAAAAATCTTCTTTAAAGCTATTTTTGAAAATACTTTTGGTCAATATGACTTTTGATATTATTTTTGATTTTTTGGCTATTTATGAAAAAATCCCTAAATTTAATAGTGTGGTAATATTTTGTTATATAAGAAAATATAACTTTTATTATTTTTGAATTTTTTTATTAACAAATAACTAATAATTTTTTATTATTTTATGATTAATTATGACCATAGTATTTTTTTATATGAAATCATTTCTAGAGCTTTAGAAAAATTAATTATAAGAAATATTGAAGTAATATCATATAATTATTTAAAAAATTGTAATGAATTATAACTATATAAAGTTAATATCAAATTGTTATATGAATAAATAATAATGTTATTATTTTTAAAATTTTTTATTTAATAATAATAATAATTTATTTAATTGTTTATATACTATATATCACGAGTCAAATAAATTTTTTATTCACGTGTGAAACACGTGGTTGTTTACTAGTATATATATATATACATATCTATCTTAATATTATAGTTAATTATAATAATTTGTAATTTTTAATAGTTGTTATAATAGTTAATATAATAGATATTATGATAAAGTGTATATACAGTCGTAATTTCTGGTAATATATGTAATTCTCTGTTGTTAAAAGGGAAAAAAAAAAAATCAACTTCCTAGTGCTATAGAATGTAAACATTTATCGACATATCCGAACCCTATTATGGAGGTCGAGAGACGATCATATCATATTTTTATAATAACTTCCCCATGTGACAAGAGTTGGAACTACAAAGGAGTAGAAGCGAGCCATTAGATTAGGATTGTGTTGGGTCCCTTTTATCTTTGGATAAAACCATTATCAAGCTTCGAAATTTTGACATTTTATTTTATTAAGTCCTTCAATTTTTATTGTGTTTCATTAAACTCTTAATCTTTTAATTTTTTATAGATTAAAAACAAATTATATTGAAATAATAAAATCATAAAATAAATTCTATTTATTCTATCAAAATTATGACATTGATAATAAATTTTAATTGTGAATGTATAATTAAAATTACCAATTAAAATATATAATCTCCATGGACATTTTTTCTTATACTTTACCCTCACATTTTTTCTTTCATCACAAAATATATCTCTAAACTTTTCATAACAGCATATTTAGCAACAACGAATTTGAATTGTTACACAATTTCATTACTTCAATATAATTTATCTTTAGTTTATACGAAAATAAAAGATTAAAAACTTAATAAAACACAATAAACGTTAAGAGGCTCAATAGAATAAAGTGTTAAAGTTCAAGAACTTATGATAGATTTAGCCTTTATCTTTTTATTTGTGGAAGTGTGTAGATGGTTTGGTTTCTACATTAAAGGTGAGGATATGGTAGCTGGCAAACAAAAGAAGCACTAAAAGTAGATGAGCATCGAGCATGTTCAATGCCACCTACTTCCCTCCTCTTCCATGAGAGTCCAATTCAAATGTTCATGTCCATCATCATAAAATAAACTATCATATCTGATCAGATTAATTATCACATTACAATGGCAACAACGATCAAACTAAATATATCCTCAAACGACATTCAAAAGAAGGTAAGGGTATCAAGGACATCCATGTGGGTATAAGGTCTGCTGCCAAAAGGTTCACACAATGCTCTACCTTCACATCAGAAAATGCAGCAATGCTATTCTTCCATTGCTTCGCCTTCGCTCGTCTCCTTTGCTGGCTCCTTCAGTTGTGCGATTTTGGTATGGAGCACCTCTGTCCACCCAACAAAAAAAATGAGTATAAGCTAATAAGGTTACACCATTTATTGCTAACTGGAAATAACCACATGCTTCAGCAGACAAAAGTTAATAATAATAAACCTCCCTACACTATTTGCTACATTTCAACATCGAGAAACAAAAATAAATAAATAAATAATGATGTTCACTGTATTATATCCTTGGCATGCATGCATGCATGCACAAAACCACTATTAAATCAATTAAAGGCATCAATCCTCTCAAGCAAGGAAACAATGTTATGCACTTCTGGTTACACTTCATAGGAAAAAAGTAATACAAATGTATTTGTGCAGAACGACCTTGTCCACACCTTCACCCTCTCCCAAACTAAACTCCAATCAAAGAATTTCAACCCCGGTGTGCATTACTTTTATATGACAAAGCAATGTAACACAGCCACTATACATATATATATATATTACAAACTACAGAAAGGACCATAAAAGATAGTAAAAGACAAAACAAAGAGTTTACTAGATCTTTCATTCTAGTTTTTTCTGAGAATCAACAGTGCCCTCTAAGACCCTGTCATTCCTCCATAAGCACACATTTCACAATCCGTACGACTTTAGGACTGAATATAGAAGCAGAAATGGATAATAAATGACAATAAAGTCAAATAAAAAATTGAAACTCACCAATCTTCTTTGGAAAAACATAGCCTTTTGGATTGACATAGGTGCGTGGATTTGGTAACAGGTGGTTCCTTAAGTATTCTCTGTGTCCCTGTCCCAGTACACATATTATACAGTCAAAACTATCATGATGAGCTCAAGGCAATATTTCAATAAAGGTGACGATAACTGGACAGAAAGCACATACTTTTGTGATAACACAAACATCAACATTGCTTCCACTTCCCAAGTCATTGAATATACCAGAGCATATTGCTTCGGTTACAAGCTGTATTCCTTCATCTCTCTACAAAGAGAAAACTTTTATCTGAGATTCAGCGGTGGAAATATATAAAGCAATATCATGTGTCTAATAGTGTGATGGAGCCAATCAAATAATCAATAAATATTTCCTTATTAATGCTAATAACCAAACTATTGGCATCTTCCAAACATAATAAAATTTGAGAACTATGCCAATGTTGCAATTATCAGAACATAGCATCTAAGACACTAAAACAAACTAGCTTACATTCAATCCTTCTTTGTATTTTGATTCAAAAACAGTCATTGCTGCCAGGGAACCAGAACCCATGGTTGCAAACGGCAATGTGTCAGTTGAACCATGTGGATATATCTGCAAAATAGAACATTCCATTCACAAGAAATAAGACAATTCTATAAACTAAAAGATAAGTCCTGGTAAAAAAGCACCTTTCATCACAAGAAAACTTACAGTGTGTAAATGAGGCCCAGTACAATCAACTCCACCAAGCACCAAAGCAGCTTGCACATAACCTTGATAACTAGACCAGACATTAAGCAGTCAGTGTATACGTTTTATATGAGGAGATATGCTGTAAAGCATGCAAAGCTGAGACACGAGAAACTCACTTGAAAAGATGCTTCTTAAGAAGAGTCAATGCTGTAACAACCCTTGATTCTCGGCCAGTATGGTAGCGATGTAACTGTAGCTGTGAGCTGACCATATCTGCAGAAATGCATTGCATACACCACAGCGGTGGATAGCAAATTGGAAATGAGGCAAACAGTAACAATCATGCAGTATGTTGAACAGAATATTACATCACTGCAATATTAAACAATGATCCTAAAAATACCTGTTACTGCCTCTGTATCAGCAGCAGTTCCTGCTCCACAACAATAAATGTTGGGTGCCATAAAATGAATCTTCTCACAGTTCTTATCACAAACTATAGGTCCTTCCGTTGCTCTAGTATCTGCCCCAAGAATCACACCATCCTAATATAGATAAAGTAGAGAAAAAAAAAATAAACAGAAAAAGGTTAACATATTGTGAAAATTTTCATGTTCATATTACTGAGATGTCAAGTTGTTATTAGAACATGGATAGAACAATATGACAATAAAATCCCCAAAAATTCAAGTAACATACACAGAGCCACTCATCACATTCATAAAAAACACCATCACAACCTTTCTTCCTAAGCTCACCTTTGTTTTATTGATGTTCTGCTTTTCTCATGTGTATCTGTTTGCCTAAATTCTCTCATGCCCAGCAAGTGAACATAATGAAGATGAGTTATTTGTCTAAGTACCTCAAAGTTGAAACCAGATCAAAAGTAAACAATGTACTGCCCAAAAGTAATGGGGCAGAACAGAAGTCAATGAACCTGCAGGAGTTTTGCATTAATCCAAAATAAAACTGGCAGGTTCCAACTTCCAATGAATTTGGACCGATTGCAGTTTGAAAAAAGTAATAAAACCAAGTTGGCACAAACTTAGAATTTGCAACGCCAAACAACACCATCATTTGCATGAAATATAGAACCCAATTGCTCACACATTTTTTATTAATTTACTGTAGTCTACTCTTCTTAGTTATTGTCCTCCTCCGCCTCTCAATCTCCAAGTTTTTACATTCTCCTTTTATTAACATATTATCATGACAAACAGGAGAATAAAATGCCCCATTTCAATCTTGGATTTCCCAAAATCGCATCTTATTCACAAATGTCTCAGTTTAAGCACTCCACTTACCATTCACCCTTATAATCACTCTCAAAACTCAAATCTCCCGATTTCTTTATGGGAATCTCTCTAGTATAGGTAGCTGATTTTAATGTCATCTGTCTTCCAGTATACGATATGAGTGGTGGCTTATTCCACACATTCTTCTGCCTAATTTATAATTTTGCACTTTAAAGGACTAGTAAACTAGGATTACACTTACACAACCTAAGGAAAGTTCTTTTCTTTAGTTTTCATCTTTCCTCTGTTTCTGTTTACTGCATTTAAGGCTCGATTCTAGTAAGATTCGAATAAACGTTTTTGCTTTGATTGTATTCAAGTCAGTAAGAAATCCAATACATGAACCCTGACAGACACAATTTCTAATTACATGCAAACAGGTTTTGTTGTCATAATTAAAAAACGGCAAACCATCTAAGCTGGTTCCATGAGGCATATCATGCTAAATCCCTCAACTGAACCAGGTGCAGTCTACCATACATCCATTGACACAAATATAAGGCTATTAAGCTCAAAAAGAAAAGAAGACAACAAAACACCCAATCAGATATCAGTACAAAATCAATTTTTGCAGAGACCAATAGACCAGATAAAAAGACAAACAATGCCAAAAAAAAAAAAAGCTCATTCGAGCTAGTAACACCAATAACAGGAATAATTTCCTTCATCCCTATGTATCCATACACTTAATCTTGAAAAGTGAATTCAAATCACAATCTGGCAATAGCTAGTCCAGAAACGGAATCCCATAAACTTGACCAAATAACAAAGTATCATACTCGGAAAAATCTAATCGAAATATGAAAACCAACAAACGAGTAAATAAAGTACAAGGATGAAAAAAACCTGAAAAATTATGCCAACAATTGTTGTTCCAGTTTTTCTATAAGAAGAAGGAGGGTTAATCCCTTTCTTGGCCAGCATTTCGTTCCTTTTGCAGAGATCAAAACTAAAGCCACCCTTTTGGGGAATATCCATGGCTGATTTTGACATTCTTCAACACACTTGAAATTGAAATTCTGTAAAGAAGAACAAAAATAAAAAGGTGATAAAAACCTTGTCAAGCTCGCAAAATTAGGACTCATATAATGAACCAGCGACGACCCATTAGAAATCTTACCGTGAATTCGAATGGGTTATCTGTGATTGTGATCGAATCGACAAGAAGTAAGGAATCGAGTGAAGACTATGGATCAGTTTTCAGGTTTTATTTTGGGCTTTTGATATTCTCTAACCTAGCGGAGAAGAAAAGAGTTTTCACAATATTTGCTAAAATGGGTCTCTTTTATAAGGTATTTCCTCAATTCACCGGTATTTTTAAAGTTTATTTTCCTAGTAGTTTGGGGATTTTAGGATAAATGTTTGTAATTATGCCAATTTGATTTCTATGTAATTCAAATCATATAAACAAACCAATTACTATTATCAATCGTATTTAACTCTAATTTATATTTTATTTATTGATTTTTATTTAAATCCACTAGAATTCTAGATGAAAAATAAGATGATTAAATTATATAATATAAATAATATTTTATATAATCTTAAAAATTGCTTAATTACTAAAAAAAATTAAATTTTAACTTATCAATTTTTTTTTAAAAGATAATGAAAATATGAAGGCTACATCCAATATTATTAATATGATCATCCTCATTTAATATGATTTTTTCTCATATAGAGTAGAAGCGATTGGTTTTTCTAGCAGAATTTGGTTATTATAGAAGGATTATATTCAAATGAGTGTGGTTGAGAGTAATCATCAATATGTGCATGTAATTAAGGCTTGAAGGGAGGAATGGTGAGATTTTTATTACATTGCTATTTATGCAAGCCCTAGCCCCATGAGATGAAAATACCTATGGAGTCATCGAAACAAGCTAACGATGAGCATGAATGTTTCCTGTGTCTATTAGGGGAGATTTTAGTTCCATTGTGCACTATTATAAACAGAAGGGTGGATCACATAATAGGTAAATGACGTGCAACAATTTCCAAGATTGGTTGAATGGAAATAACATGAGTGATTTGAGCGTTTTTTCATCCGAGGCTCACATGGTTTAGGGAAGCACTTTTTGAAAGACTTGATAGGGTGATGTGTAACTGATGAAGGCTGTGACATAAGTGTTGTACCTAAAAGCTATTTTGCTAGATATTTTAATATCATATTTTGTATGGAAACATTTACAAGTAATGTAATGTATGGTAAAGCTTAAATTAAGGAACTTAAATCATAGCAGTAGTTGGAAGAAGTTACATGCTTTTTTGACTTCTCCTACCTACTGTTTTTTCTTTTTTGTAACTTGCCTATAAAAAGCTTTTATCAATGAAAATATATTTTGAGTTTCCCTTATTTTTATGCTCTCTTCTTTATGTTAAAAATCATCAGTTGTATTAGAGCACTTTTTGTTCTTAGAAGGGTGTGCGTAAGAGAGAAAATAAGTCAGCAAACCCATAAAAAACCACAGTTCAAAAATGGCTGCAAAAGATCTTTCAGCAGCTGCACTTCCTATCTTTAATGGTGAAAATTATCACCTTTGGGCTTTCAAAATGAAGACTTACCTAAGGGCTTTTGAGCTCTAGGAAGTAGTAGAAATAGGTAGAGATCTACCTCTATTAAGAGTTGATCCCACCATAGCTCAGATGAAGCATTATAGTGAAGAGTGTGTAAAGAAATATAAAGCTCTTACCTGTATACAATTTGATGTGTCATATGTCATTTGTTTAAGAATTATGGCTTGTGAAATAGCCAAAAAGGCTTGGGATCTCTTAAAAACTGAGTTCCAAGGTAGTGATAGAACAAGGTAAATGAATTTGCTGAATTTAGAGTGGGAATTCGAGATTCTCAAAATGAAAGAAACAAAGACTATAAAGGAGTATGTTGACAAGCTGATAAAAGTTGTCAATCAAATTCATTTACTTGGTAAGCAACTTCCCGATAACAGAATTGTTGAGAAAGTTCTTGTAAGCTTACCTGAGAGGTTTGAATAAAAAATATCTTTTTTGGAGGATTCAAAGGATTTGTCGCAGATTACTCTTTCAGAGCTTGTAAATGCTCTTTAAGCCTTGGAGCAGAGACAATCTTTAAGGCAAGAAGAGACAAAAAATCTGCACTTTTTTCAAAAACTAAAGGCAAATCTCAGAATAACAAAGATAGAAGAAAGCCAAGTGGTGATAAGCAAGAGAAGAAAGATGCTAAAAGTAGCATGGATGGAGAAAGAAGAAAATTTCCTCATTGTAGCCACTGTAAAAAGATAAATCACATTGACAGGAGATGCTGGTTCAGACCAGGTGTTCAATGTAGATCAGGCAAGAAGTTTGGTCACATTGATAAATTGTGTAAAAACAAAGGCAATGCTTAAGGTCATCAAGCAGAAGTTGCAAAAACACATCAAAATTAGCCTCAGGAGGAGAAATTATTTATGGCTATCTGTAATGAAATTCAAAGAACCAATGATGCTTAGCTTGTAGATAGTGCTTAGACATACCATATGTGTTCAAATCTTACTCTGTTAAAGGAGCTGGATACATCTTATACTTCCAAGGTGGAAGTTGGGAATGGTGAACTTGTAGATGTAAAAGGAAGAGGTGATGTTGTAGTGGAAACTCCATCAGGTATCATATTTATTTCAGATGTGTTGTTTGTACCTAAAATGAGTCAAAATTTACTGAGTGTTGGCCAGATGCTTGAAAGAAATTATTCCTTGCATTTTCAAAATATGTCATGTACTATTTTAGATCCAACTAGTAGTGAATTATGCACAGTGAAAGTGATAAATAGATTATTTCCTGTGAATCTGAAAAATGTTGATGTTCATGCATACACCACCATCTTGGACAACTCTAATTTGTGGCATAAGAGATTTGGCCATATTAGCTTTTCCTCTTTGAAGCATATGCATGACAAGCATTTGGTAGATGATATTCCTACAATTTATGATTGTAATAAAGTATGCAAAGCTTGTCAACTTGGAAAACAAACCAGAAATCCATTTCTCGCAAATCAAGCTTGGAGAGCTGTTGAAAAATTACAGCTTATTCACACCGACATTTATGGTCCTATGACTACTCCTATGATGAGTGGTAATAGATACTTCCTTTTGTTCATTGATGACTTCTCTAGAATGTGTTGGGTTTATTTTCTTCAAAAAAAATCAGAGGTTGTTGCCATATTTTAAAAATTCATAGCTTGGATTGAGAAGTAAAGTGGTAACCAAATCAAGAAAATTAGGTCTGATAATGGTACTGAATATACCTCTCAAGAGTTTGATAAGTTCTGTATGACATCTAGTATTCATCATCAACTTACAATTATTACAGCTAGTATTCATCATCAACTTACAATTCCTTACACTCCTCAACAAAATGAAGTGAGTGAAAGGAAAAACGGAAAAATCATAGAGATGGCCAGATGTCTTTTGTTTGAAAAAAATATGCCGAAAATGTTTTGGGCAAAAGCTGTACACACATCTGTATACTTATTGAACAAACTTTCTACAAGAGCTTCGAACAAAAAAACTCCATATGAAGCTTGGTTTAGACTTAAGCCTTTAGTTGATCATCTTAGAATCTTTGGTTCATTATGCTATGTATATATTCTAGATGGAAAAAAGAAAGAAATTGGATCAAAGATCTCTTAAAGGTGTGTTTCTTGGCTATAGCAACAATAGCAAAGGCTATAAAGTATTTGATGTGTAGACTCAAAAGGTTATTGTTGCAAGAGATGTTAAATTTGATGAAACTGGAGGTTGGAAGTGGGAAAAAGGCATAGCAAAGTCTTATAGCAAAAATTCAAATCAAGTAAATGTTCCTCAAGAGCAAAAAACAACTATCTCAGAGAAAGAATCAAGTGATATTTCAAATTCTGACTCTGAAAGAGTTGTAAGAGGAATAAGATTACTTTCAGATGTGTATGCAAGACGCAATATTGTCTTGACTGAACCTTCATGTTTCAAGGAAGCAGCAAGTTCACAAGGCTGGTTTGAGGCAATGAAAGAAGAATTGATGATAATTGAGAAGAACAATACTTGGCAACTAGTTGACAGACCAAGTAACGAAAATATGATTAGTGTTAAATGGTTTCTTAAACCAAATATAATTTAGATGGTAATGTCAATAAAATCAAAGCAAGGCTGGTTGTTAAAGGTTTTTTGCAGCAATATAAAATTGACTTCTCAGATACATTTGCACCAGATGCAAGAATGGATACCATAAGGCTTCTCATTGCTCTTGCTGCTAAAAAAGGCTGGAAGCGTTTTCAGCTTGATGTCAAGTCTGCCTTTCTCAATGGTTAGCTTGAGGAGGATATATACATTAAACAACCAGAAGGTTTTGAAGTTAAAGGCATAGAGGATAAAGTGTATTTGTTAAAGAAGGCTTTATATGGCTTGAAACAGGCTCTAAGAGCTTGGTATAATAAAATTGATCAACACTTAATCAATATGGGATTCAGCAGAAGCAAAAGTGAGCCAACTCTTTATGTTCAAAGTATTGAAGGTGATCTTTTGATTGTGTCAATATATGTTGATGATCTACTTATAACAAGAAGCAACTCTGTTATTGTAGATAAGTTCAAAAAAGAAATGCTAAAAGTTTTTGAGATGACTGACCTTGGATGACTATCATATTTCCTTGGTATTGAGATTTCACAAACTCAACAAGGAATTTTTATTTATCAAAGAAAGTATGCTAGAGAGATTTTACAGAAGTTTAGGATGGAGGATTGTAAATCAGTTGATACTCCCTCGCCTCAAAATGAAAAGCTAAGTAAAGATGATGGTTCTCAGAAAATTCAGGAGGGAGTTTATAGAAGTCTCATTGGATGTCTCCTATATCTATTAGCTATAAGACTTGATATTATGTATGCTGTAAGTCTTCTCTCTAGATTCATGCATTCTCTAAGAGAATTGCACTTTAAAGCTGCCAAAAGAGTGCTCAAATATATCAAAGGGTCTGATGAACATGGAATCTGGTATAGAAGTGTTCCGGAGATAAAATTGATTGGCTTTACTGATAGTGATTGGGCTGGTTCTTATGGTGGCATGAAGAGCACGTCTGGATTTATTTTTTCTTTAAGTTCATGAGTGTTTAGTTGGTGTTCAAAGAAATAAGATACAATTGCACAGTCAATTGTTGAAGCATAATATATCTCTGCTATTGCTGCTATAAACAAAGCTATATGGTTTAGAAAGTTGATGAAAGATTTGAAGCAAGAACAAGTTGATGCAACTCAGATTCTTTGTGATAATCAATCAGCTGTAGTTATTGTAAAAAATCCAGTGTTCCATGGCAAGACCAAGCATATAAAAATTAAATATCATTTCATTAGAGAAGCTGAAAAAGAAAAAAAAAGTTATTTTGATTCATTGCTCTTCAAAAGAGCAAAAAGCTGATATACTTACTAAAGCCTTGCAAAGATTAAGATTTATGCAGTTGAAAGAAGCAATATGCATGTCCAACAATTGTGTCAAGGAGGAGTGATGAAGGCTGTGACACAAGTGTTGTACCTAAAAACTATTTTGCTAGATATTTTAATATCATATTTTGTATGGAAAGATTTACAAGTAATGTAATGTATGGTAAAGCTTAAATTAAGGAATTTAAATCATAACAATAGTTGGAAGCAGTTACATGTTTTTTGACTTCTCATACTTACTGTTTTTTCTTTTCTTTAACTTGCCTATAAAAGGCTTTTATCAATGAAAATATATTTTGAGTTTCCCTTATTTTTATGTTCTCTTCTTTGTGTTAAAAACCATCACTAACAGACAATGGTTTAATAAGTTCCCTAAGGCAGATGTGCATCATCTTGCAAAACTCAATCTAACCACAAACCTATCCTTATCAATTCCCTGACCAAGCATTAAGTATTTTGCAATCATAAACCTTTTAGATTTCATGCAGCATGGTCACTTTATGTGGATTTTAAAAACTTAGTTTGTAATGAATAGAGGAGAGATTGTCATCTTAAGTAAGCAGTGGCACACTTTACAAGCAAAGCAATAGATTGGAACCATAATTTTTTTCTTGTAATATCTCTGAGTAAAAGGGCAGAATTTTAGTGAGATTATGTGGCATTCAAAAAGCCCTTAAGCATCATTCATCCAACTTTCTATCTAAGCTTAAAGTGGAACTTAAAAAGGATTTGGAAGAATTTTTGTCTCAAGAAGGATTTATTTTGGATCCTTAAGTTTAGAGCAAACTGGATATTAGGTGGAGATGGAAATACAACGAATTTTTATAATAAAATAATGCAGTTGAGGAAACATAATCATATTAAATAAGTTAAGGATGATAACGATAATCACATTATAGACTTAAATGCAATAAAGCAACATACAATTGTTTTTTTAATTAATATTGTAATCAGAGAAGAAATAATTTGAAAAAAAGGCTCTATATTTTCATTCATAGAATATACACACATATACACACACACACACATTTAGAATCCTAAATTAGGAAGAAGAAGAATAGTCCTAATATGATTGTATTTACACTAATTCCTATTATGTAACACTCCCCCTCAAGTTGGAGCATAGATATTAATCATGCCTATTTTGTTACAAATGTAATCAATCTGAGTCCTATTTAATGCTTTTGTAAAAATGTCTCCTAATTATTCTCCAGTTTTTACATGCCCTGTTGAGATAAGGTGTTTTACCTTGAAGGATAAATGATATTAATCAATTAATAAGGAAACAAGTTATAGTGACTGCATCAGCCCAAAATTGTTTAGGTACTTTCATTTTGAACAATAGTGCTCTAGTTATTTCAAGGGGATGTCTATGTTTCCTTTCTGCCACTCCATTTTAAGACAGTGTGTCTACATAAGAAGTTTGATGAAGGATGCCATTTTAAGTTATAAAATTCTAAAAATTGTCTCAAGAAACTCTTTGGCATTATCACTTCGCAACATGCGTACATAGACATTAAATTGGATTTTAATTTTCACACAAAAAGTAGTAAAATGAGAAAACGCCTCAGAACGATCCTTCATTAAATAAATCTAAATGATATGAAAATAATCATCAACAAATGTAAGAAAAAAATCTGAAACCAGTTTTAGATATAACATGACATAAACCCTACACATCAAAATGTACTAACTCAAAAGAAGAACTAACTCTTTTATTGACTCTAGAATTAGAAGATAAACAATAATGTTTAGCGAACTGACATGACTCACACTCTAAGAAAGACATATCATGGAACATAGGATTAAGATGCTTGAGCAGGGAGAGCGAAGGATGTCCAAATCGACAATGGACTTCAAATGGAGTTAAGACACTAGAGCAAGCAACAGGCCTAGGAATAGGGGTATCCAAGACATAGAGGCTGCTAGATTTACGTCTTCTACTACTTATCTTCTTCATCATAAGATTCTAAAATAAATAGTAATCAAGATAAAACAACACACAATATTGTAAGGCACGAGTGGGTTTTCTAGTAAATTAAAAGAGAATTGTGGTAAACTTAAGATGGAGTGGAGGGTGGGTGAAGAAGTTGGGTTAATAGTGCCAATACAAAGAATATATGAATTAGAACTATCTGCTAAAGTGACATGAGTATTAGAAGTGTATGGTTTGAAAGTGGAAAAGAGACTAGGATTATCTTTTATATGATTCATGACACCGGAATCATTGATCCATTTGGAGGATAATGAAAGGAGGCATATGGAAGGTTTACTTAATTCTTCGATAGCTATGATAAGAGGAGAGGAGGAATTTAAAGCTTTTTGCTACTGAGTGAACTTTGCAAACTCTTTTACAAATATAGTAAACAAATGCTCTAAAAACAAGTTGGGTGTGGTAGCAACATGGACCGAGGAAATATTATAAGTTTTGTGCTGTAAGCGTCGACATGTATATGTAATATAACTAGGTTCATGACAGTAATTGCATATCATTCACACTACATCTAAATTTTATGTATCCTGATTACTAGAACCTCTACCTCGACCTCTAGTATTATTACGACTAATAAGAGCACTTGAAGAAACAATAGAGGAAGTAAAAGAGGCACTAGTGTCCGTGCGAAGAAATCTGGTGAATGTTCCTTGGAGAGATGAAATTTTAATATTTGAAAGAATTTGAGATTCAACAGCTTTAAATTAATTAAGAATTGTGACCAGTAAGGAAACTCATTACAACCATTTATACACGTTGAACTTGATGGACTTTCACATAAGGACTAAAAGGTTATAAAATATTTATCTCCTCATAGATCCATTTAAATTACATGAAGTAGGCTTGAAAAGATTGATCATTTTGTTCAACTTGATAAAAACTTAACATACTTCATAGATACAGGATAAATCCCCTTTCCCAAAATACATAAATTCTAAATAATCCATCAACTCCTTAACATACTCAAAGTGATTAATTAAATCAACAATCTCAGTGTCAATAGAATTTCAAATTTGCAAAAACAATCAAGCATCATCCGGTAACCATGTTTGATGAGTGTTGTCTTTGGACGGCTCATCAGTGTCCATAAAGATTCTCTTTTGATAAATTCGGATAGTTTTAGACCAACTTAAATAATTTGAGCCATTTTAATTTGCGTTTCATGATTTTGGACATCACGGGAACAATATCAATAACTACTATGTTCTTTTCCTCAGTCATTCTAAATTAATAAATTCAAGAATGTAACACAGAAATAGTATATTGTAAACAGTAGACAAAAGAGAGGTTGACGTAATGAGCAATAGAGAGGTTGACCACTTAAGATAGTCGAAAATCAGTGTGTGACTCCGGGAAGACTGGTCGGTGAAAAAAATTAAAGACTTAAAGTGGTTGACCAAAAAAATTCAAGATTTTTGGTCATTGGCAGAAGTGAAGAAATAGAAAAAAAATAACTTTTTACTCACTGGGCAGAGATGAAAAACAGAGAAAAATATTGCTCAATAGGGCAAGTTACAGGTGCTCTGGAACCATGTAATTAGAGAAGAAATCAGTTGAAAGAAGGCTCTATATTTCCATTCATAGAATACATGCATACATATACTTATACATATACATATACATACATACATACATATACATATACATATATATACATATACACATATACATACACATATACATATACATATACATACACATATACATACACATAGACACACACATATAAATATATATATCTATAAAATAAAGATAATAGCTCTGTAAGTCCTAAATAAAGTTACATTTTTTCAATTAAGTCCTACAAGAAAAAAAAATTTCAATTAAGTCCTAATACTAATTTGTAAAGATCTTTGTTAGTCCTAGGCTGTTAAACCAAACGGAAGCTGATGATGTGGCGCTGATATAGAACATAGGCTTAACACGTCATCAGCCACCTAAGCTTCTATTTTCTCCACATTGGAAGCTATTCCATGTCATGTTTCCATTAGCTAACAAAATTAAGGTTTAAATTACACCTTCTCTGTTGTGAAAAATACATCACTTATTAAGCTTTCATCTGAGAAAGTACAAAAAAAGAAAAAGCAAAAATAGTTAAAGGGAAAGAGAGATCAACGCAGATCGAAGGAGTGGAAGAAAAAATCGACAACCTTGTTGAAGATGAACTGTGATTGTGGCCATAGGTGTGTCATGAGAACTTCATGGACTACTAGAAATCCACGTGGAGAAGATTCGTAAATTATGAGAAGGCAGAGGTAATTTTATCTTCTTTAAAGCTTTTGTATATTAATTTCTTCAAATCTCTTTTGAAATTTCTTGACATCTCTTACAAATACATACATTCTTTTCCATTGTGTAGGCAGAGATAGGATGTCAATTTTTTAAGTGGATTGATCCACCAATGTATGGCAGAGCAAAATAAATTATCCCAGGCTTACTTTAGAGGATCACAGTGATGGAAAACGAGAATGGAAGGTTGAAGATAAGGAATAAGAGGCTTACCATATTTTGTATAATTTTATGGTTCATCATATTGATAATGTGGTGCTGTTAAATGGTTGTGATTTAGGCTAAGGAAGGTAGCCATGGTAGTGATTTAGGCTAAGGAGGGTAGCCATAATAGTGATTTAGGTTAAAGAGGGTAGCCATGTTAGTGATTTAGGTTAAGGAGGGTAGCAATTGGGTTTTTTTTATTGTAATGCCATTGGTTGTGTAGTGGTAATGGTTGTGGAAGCTATGTATAAGATTTGTTTGAAATCAATGGAAGTTATAATAATTTAAGGAAATGGTTGCACTTTATATTTTGATGAATACCACTCAGAAAAATTTATGAAATACAAACAACATCAAAGATCAATTAAATATAATAGACATTAACTTCATATCATTCATCAATTATAATAATGATTAACATTTTTTAAAACTTGATTAACAACAAAAGGTTTTGATTGTTTAAAACCTGCTAAGATATAATACTAAACAAAATACATGTTTTTTAGGCCAATAATTTGTTTTTGATAAATCAAAACCTGCCTATCAAAAAGAGGTAATGTCACAGATTTTGACCTATCAACCTACAACTGTGCCTAACAAATGGCAACAGACAAAAAAAAAGAAACCAGTAGCCAGTAAAAAATCCTTCAATTTCATTTAATAATCTGCATTCTTCTCCTTAGTTTGATTATCATCTGTAATATTGACATTTTGATTGCCTCCTATATCCTCCTCGTATGGGATCTCAGTTTGCCTACTTTCTTCACCATCATCTCTTGCATTTTCAGCTGCATTTTCAACACCTACATCTTCATGAATACTCTGAAATATCTTCCCTTTGTCAAGGTTCTTTATTACATTTAGCTTCCTGCAGCTCGACGTCATCACCATCGGACAAGTACTCTTCATTTACGTTAATGAACTCTTTTTCTCCATCATTTAATTCTTCATCTAACTGAAAACTAATATCATTTAATTCACTTACACTAACTTCTCCAACCTCACCACCTTTATCTACTTCATTTAACTTAATGTCATTTAAGAAGTCTGTGAAATCCCAATGGTCTTTCACACTGTCAGGCAGTGACCTAGACCCACTTGCACCATATATAATATTGTCCTGCACAACATATATATCGGCCTCTCTTCTTTCATTCAAAAGCGACAACAATGTACAAGTTGTTGCATCATCATAGATAATTTCCAACTTTTCATTTTGAATATTCCTAAAAAACACGTTAAAGCACCCTTTCTGCTTTAGTTTTTCCTTGGCGTGATCTAATAAGCACCAGTACCCTAAACGGTTAGTGTCTACTATTTGTTGAAACTCATCCCCTCCATACCAGTCTTCCCCCAAAATGTCAAACCAAACATGCATCCATTGATATCACCCAACTGTTATCACCATATCAAACCAAAGAAAAAAAAATAAAAAGATGGGATGTTCAATAACATTATCAATCATAAACAACAGAGCAAACAAAAATCGTAAATAAAAATCATGCTTTTATTAAACAAATCATTATTACCCATAACAAAACTTAAATATTTCTTTTAAATTGACATTATCACTAAACCCAATACCACAACCATGTTAATTTATTCGTTTATCAATTTTTTCTCATTCAAAATTAAGTTACATACATGTTTATTAAATCACCATTCAACTTGATCCACTAAAAAGTTCTCATTTGGACCACCAAATCTTTCTTTTGCACAAGGA
>CATIWM010249398.1:0-10239 GCA_949671775.1 Mallotus repandus
GAGCTTTCTAGCTCAAGATATGATCGAATTACAGAGACTAAAAAATTAGGCACTTAGAACCCGAATTCTGTATCTTATAAAACCTAACTTAAATCAACCAAAACTCTTAAAATACTTACCAAATGAATTACTAGAGTCTTAGAGATGACGATTACAGCCTTAAAAAGAGATTTGGATCATCACTTGATTTAATTAAATTCTTTCCTCTATAATTTTATCTATACATACTAATTTATACTTACATTCAATCAATATAAGGAATGCAAATGTACTTAGAATTGGGGTACGGGTGTGACAGACAGTGATATAGAGTGAAGAAGGAGAGTTAATCTCAAAAAGGGTAGTTGATGGGTGGCAATTGTGTATAAATTATAGGAAATTAAATAAGGCCACTAGGAAATATCACTTCCCCTTACCCTTTATTGACCAAATGCTAGAAAGGATTGTAGGACATTCTTTATATTATTTTCTTGATGGATATTTTGGATATAATTAAATTTTTATTTTTTATGAGAATCAAGATAAAACAACTTTTACATGCCCCTATGTCACCTTTACCTATCGACAAATGCCATTTGGATTGTGTAATGCACCTACAACTTTTCAAAGGTGTATGATGGCAACATTCTCATAATTAGTAGAAGATATTATGGAGATATTCATAGATGATTTTTTTATTTTTGGTGATTCTTTTGGTTTGTGTCTAGCTAATCTTGATAGGGTGCTTAAGCATTATGAAGAGACTAACCTTGTGGTTAATTGGGAAAAATGCCATTTTATGGTGGATGAAAGGATAGTCTTGGGGCATAAAATCTCTAGCAAGGGAATTGAAATAGATAGAGCCAAGACAGAGAGGATTGAAAAGTTACTACCTCCTACAACAATAAAGGGAGTTAAAGGTTTTCTAGGGCATGCTGGTTTTTACCGACGTTTCATTAAAGATTTTTCACTTATTGCTAAACCTCTTTCTAACTTGCTAAATAAAGATGTGCCTTTTGTGTTTAATGATATTTGTTTAAGTGCTTTTAACAGGTTGAAAAAGGCACTAGTTTCAACCCCCATCATTACACCTCCCAATTGGTCTTTACCTTTTGGGATCATGTGTGATGCAAGTGATCATGTAGTTGGAATAGTGTTAGGTTAGCAGAAAGACAAGAATTTGCATGTTATCTGCTACGCTAGTCGAACTTTGGCAAATGCACAACTAAACTACACAACCACAGAAAAGGAAATGTTGGCGGTAGTTTTTGCTGTAGATAAGTTACGTGCTTATTTACTTGGCTCTAAGGTGATCATATTCATGGACCATTCAGCTTTTAGGTACCTCTTAGCCCAAGAAAGATGCCAAGCCTAGACTCATTTGATGGATATTGTTACTCCAAGAATTTGATTTGGAGATTCGAGATAAGAAAGGATCAGAGAATATAGTTGCAGATCACTTATCAAGATTGGAAAGAGAAAAAAATCCTAGCAATCAGCCCTTAATAAATGATAGCTTTCCTTATGAGTTTGTTTTAGCTTTAAAAGAAACTTTTACTTTTAGCTTTAAAAGAAACTTTTACTCCTTGGTATGCTGACTTTGTAAATTATTTGGCAGGTGGAGTGCTTCTTGAGGATCTCTCTTATCAAAACAAGAAGAGCTTTTTATACAAAGTCAGACAATATTTATGGGAAGAGCCATTTATTTATAAAATATGTGGAGATGGGCTTATTATAAGATGCATTCCTGAATCAAAAGTGTATGATGTTCTCCCACAGTGTGATGATTCAGTCTATGGAGGTCATTATGGCGCATCCAAAACAGGCTCAAAGGTGCTAGAGTGTGGGTTCTTTTGGCCTACATTGTTCAAGGATGCCAAAGAGTATGTACTTCATTGTGATAGATGCCAAAGCACAGGAAATATTTCCAAGAGACATGAAATGTTACTTTCCTCAATTCAAGAAGTGGAGTTGTTCGATGTGAGGGGTATCAATTTTATGGGGCCTTTTCCTTCTTCTTATGGGAATAAATATATCTTGGTAGGAGTAGACTATGTATCCAAATGGGTAAAAGCATTGGCTTTACCTACAAATGATGCCAAGGTGATACTAAAATTTCTTAAGAAGTTTTTCACTAGATTTGGAGTTCTAAGAGCAATAATTAGTGATGAAGGCTTGCATTTTTGCAATAAACAATTCAAGTCTTTAATTAGAAAGTATGGAGTTCATCATCGAGTGGCAACTCCATATCATCCTCAAACAAGTGGAAAAGTTGAGGTGACAAACTAAGAAATCAAGATAATTTTAGAGAAAATGGTTGGAGCTTCAAGAAAGGATTGGACTATGAAATTAGATGATGCACTCTGGGCATATCGCTCAGCATTTAAAGCCCCTATTGGACTCTCACCATATAGGATGGTGTTTGGGAAAGCTTGTTACCTTCCTATGGAATTGGAACACCGAGCATATTGGGCAATAAAATTTTTTAACTTTTATGTGAAGGCTAGTGGTGAGAAGAGGCTCTTACAATTGGGGGAACTTGATGAGATTAGGTTACAAGCTTATAAAAATGCCAAATTATTCAAAGAAAGAACTAAAAAGTGGCATAATGCACACATTATCAAGAAAACCTTTAATATTGGTGATTATGTATTACTATTTAACTCTCGCTTATGTTTGTTTCCAGGTAAACTAAAATCAAGATGGAGTGGACCTTTTCGAGTGACTCAAGTTCATTCTCATGGTGCATTAAAGTTGCAAAACACAAAAGGAGAGACATTCAAGGTCAATGGGCATAGGTGCAAGATTTATCATGGAGGATTAATGCCCAATGAATGAGAGTCTCTCGAATTACTTCATCCATAGTGAAACAAACAGGGGTCAAGCTAACGACCTTAACCTAGAACTACAATTTTTATTTTATTTTTCTTCACTGTGTGTTCTTTTATTTATTTATGTTCTTTTGTTTGCTTTCATGTTTCAATTTAAAAATTATGTTTTGATGACCTTTCTTTTATTTATGCTTTGATTTTTTTCTATGCATTTAATTGCTTTAGTAAGGTCCTGTTTTTGCATTTTTATTTTACTTGTTGAATCTTTTGTGCTTGTTTAATTAAATTTTAAAAAAATATATATAAAATATAAAAAAATTTGCAGGTTGTGGTTGCAGAATTGGCTGGTAACCCATTTATTTTAATGTTATTTAATTTTCTTAAATGCTTGTTATGTTATCCACTAAATTGTTCACATTGAGAACAATGTGAAGATTAAGTGTCAGGGGATTACCTCTTGCATTTTCATATAGTTAGGTTTTAATGCTTTATTTGGAATTTTATTATTATTTTTATTTTTATTAAATTTTTAAGTTTTAGGGTTATTTGCATTTAGAATTTATACACTTGAATGTTTGAAATTTATCACTATGATGAGTTGAGCACATTGTTTACGATTTTCTTGTATATGTATTCTAATCTTTTGTTAATGCTTAAATTTTAACTTGTAAGCTAGGTTGATAATTTGTGGTTAAGGGCATTTGAATCTTTGATGAACTTAATGCTTACTTGCTTTTGAATGATTTGAATTTTATGTGTTGAAAGTTAAGAAAAGTGTTTGTAAGTGGTGCTTAATCTTGATTTGTAGTTGATTCTTAGGTCTAGCATGTGAAATGATAGCATAAAAAATCATAATAAATAAATAAATATAAAAATATAAATTTCTCTCTTTTAAATAACGAGCCAATATTTAAATTTAAATTTTTTATATATGCTCCAAAACTACTTCAATAATCTAAATAGAGTAAGAGTATCCAAAGGACCCATTTAGCGGTATCTACGCTTAGTAGTGCGGGAACGGCAAGGGATTACTAAGAGTGGGAAAATTGATTAAAATTTTTTTTTTTTTGCGAAATAGAGCGTAAAACGCACTCGCTTGTAAAAAAAATTGTTATCTCTTGCATGTTAGGTTTAAGGGTTGCTATGAGTTAATATAATAATTCCACTTGCTTCCATATTTCTTGGTTGTCAACTTATAAATTTTCAAGAATTCAACGGTTAAGTTTGCTTTTCACTTGGTAAACCTTACGTCTTTGACCTTGAATTACCAATTTAGTTTTGATTTTTAAATTGTGTATTAACTTAAGATTATGGTAGATAGACAAGTTAAAGTTTATCAATGTGTCACACTAATGGAGGTGATAAATGTTCTCATATGTTTTGCTTGAGGACAAGCAAAAAGCTAAGTGTGGGGGGTATTTGATTATATATTAGTAGTAGTAGTTTTTAAGTTGCTTTAATGCATATTTTAAGTGTGTTTAGTCATTTTTTTTAGTCATTCAATTCTTGTGTCAACTTAGTGAACACCTTCATATTTCTTAAAATTTGGTAGAATGCTTCTTTAACTATTGAATGTTGATGTTCGGTGCACAAGCATAGCTAGAGAGAAGACCTAGATGCTCCAAATATTATGAACATGATGATTAAAGACACTAAGACTGCATAAATAATTGGTGAGAGATAGGAGAAAAGATATGGGCAAAATAATTTGCATGTACCAAATGCATGATTGTAGAAGTCACTCTCCTGCAATTGTCAAAGAAGCTAGTTGGAAGATTGCAATTATTTTCTGATAATTGCAATAATGAATGGAAAATTTCAATAATTGTCTAACACCAAGTTGGAAGATTGCAATGATTTTATGATAAGTGGACCATGTGCAAAGACTTTTCTAACAAAAGCCAAATATTTTATTTGATTGGAAAGCTTATGCTACGACTACAAATTGCCACTTTTGCATGGCAATAAGGGGAGGCGCCAAGTGTGCAGTCTGTGGTATCAAGAATAAGAGTTGTGTAAGGGTGTGAGTAAATAAAATAAGTGAGTGTTGTGTGCATTTGCAACGTGAGTAAGTGTGTGGGATACTAGTGTGAGCAAGTGTCCAAGAGTGAAAATATTTGTTTAGACTAGAGAAGGGACAGCAATAAAGAGTTTTTCTTCCTTCTTTATTTTTTATAAGCGTTTAATGTATTTTATTTTTGGATTTGATAACATGATGAATATTATGTTTATCTAAATTTTATTTATATTAGGGATTGATAATCTAAACATGATTTAGTTAATTTTCATTTAATGTGTTTATTATTTCCTTGCATACTATGATTATTTTGCTTAATTCATGTTAATGCTTAATCACCATTAGTGTAATTAAAATTAAGGTTTTAGGTTGAGAGATCAAAACCTTAGTGGATCTATAATCATAGATTTAATTATTTTATAGGTAGAGACATCGTAAAGGTAATAAATTTCATTTGGGTATGATAAATTAATTTATGATTTAATTTAGGAAAAAGGTTTGCAATGAGAATTGGAATCCAGTGTTCTTGAGTTAATTCATGAGTTTAAAACATTAGTTAGTTCTTGAGAAATACTAATTGATAATTTAGAAACCCCAAGAATATACAAGTTTAATAACACATTAATTGAAAATGACTAATGATTGTGAAGAGAATCAATCCCAGCAATTTCACATATTGATAATTCCTTTTTATATAAATTTTAAAAAATTTATTTTGCATTCTTTTGTTTAGTTTAATTTAGTTTTAAAATAATTAATTCTTAAAACAAAGTGAATTTAAAAGCCTTAAACAATAAAGAATTGGATCAATAGGTGATTAGAACGAGTCCACGTGGGAACAATATTTTTATACTATTTGGTGACACCGTGCGCTTGCGGTTTTGCACGAATCACTTTACATGGTTATAGCAATCAATTCATGATTCAAGATAAATCAAAATCAAATTTACCTTTTGAACTGCATTGGTCCGTGAAACTATCAAAAAGAAATATAATTACCCAAAATAACAATAAACAACAAAATAAGCCTAAAAATGACCTCCTGCCTCCACCAGCAGAAGAAGGAGAAGAGTGATCGGATTTGGGTCACTTCCAAATGTTCTCACGGCCATCGTGAAAGTGTTTTCTTTAAGTTCATGACTTGTTTCCTATTCCTCTACCGCCTCCTATTTTCTTTTTGCTACACTAACCGCTGAAACTGTAACTTCCTTACAGTGGTCGCATTTTCCTAATGTTAGATTTTAATTGTGGTATGGCGAGAGAGAAGGGAATGCTTGAGTCTATAATAGCAGAGTATAGTCGAGGTAAAAAGGTGAATTATTAGGGATTTTTCGTAAGTCCATAGTTCACAACAAGTAGTAAAATTCAAGTATCGAGTATCATTCCTATGAGGAGATTGATACCAAGCACTAGCCATAATTTTATTTCCATAAGCTAACAAAACAAATTAATAAAAACAAAAAAATATATTGACTAACAAAAATAGATTCTAAATCTAAAATATTCCATTTAAAAAAATTCAATAATCGAAAAGTAGAGCTTGGATTCGTTTCACTAGACACTTACTCGAATTACAGGATTTAATCTCAATTCAACTTATTAATACAGTTAAGGTTAAATTACTCAAATTACTTAAAGTCTCTTTCAAGATCATTCAAGCATGCCAAAACTAATTACCGCCTATTTTCAAGGTCAAGTTAATTAATTAAGATTCATTAAGTTCCTTAGCAATTTAATACTCCCCGAAGGATTCGTCTACTTTCATGATCGAGGTTCCTAAGTTTCACAAGTCTATGAGCTAGTAGATCATGCAACTTTTGTTGTCTATTAATCTACCCACAAACATGCATTTAATCAGGCCTAAAATTAAATACAAGAACATATAAAAGCAACCTGTAAACTTAACCAAATATTAACTTATTGAATCAAAACATAAAAATCGAAATGAGCAGTAATCTAGCTACACGAATCCAAACCCTGAATAAATTAGTTACACATGGTGGAGATAATCATAATCAAAGATAAACTAAGCATGAGAATAATTCTTGTTGAATGTGGTCAAGTTAAATCCCTACTTCTCCTCTGCTCAAAAATATCTCTAATTGATGAATTGAATAAATATTAATTGAATGGATTGATTAATTCCCCTATTTATCTGAATATCTCTTCCTTTTATAGCCATCTCTTGCCCCATAACCTCCAATTCTAAAATATTCCCATTTTGTAATATTCCAATTCTAAAATCTTCTAATTTCGTAATCCTGAATGAAAGAGGAAGATTTTTCATAAGTGCACACCCTAGGGCATGGCCATGCACTCGGGTGTGCATAAGGGCGTGTATGCAAGTGTGTACATTAATTTTGCATGCACACCCTAGCGCATGGCCATGCACTCAGGTGTGTACTGTTCCAAATTTACGCACTATCTAATACATGGCTGTGTGATGGGGCGTGCAAAGCTTCTTCATCGCGAGACTTTTTGGACACGGTTCCAAACACGGGCATGCAAAATTTCAACCCATAAAACTGTAAAAATTTGGATTAATCAGACACTATAATGCATATTATTATTAAAAAAATATGCAAACATGCAAATGTATTCTTTAGAATGCAATTTTAATAATATTATGCTAAATGCAAGTAAAATCAATAACAATTAAATAAACTTATAAAAATATATTATAAAACCAATAAAAGTACTTCTAAAAATATATAAGTAAATAACACATAAGAAATTTCCCCACACTAAACCTGTGCTTGTCCTTAAGCAAAAAAAATGCACAGGAACACTTATCAATGTAATGAACCTAGCACATCGACTAACTTCAAAGTGCCCATCTACCATAATCTTAGGTTAATACAAAGCTTATAAATTAAAATCAAATTGATAAATTCAAAGTTAATGATGTAAGTTTTACCAAGTAAAAAGCAAACTTAGCCGTTGAATTTTAGAAAACATGGAAATTGGTAATTGAGAAAAATGAAAGTAAATGATACAATTTTCTGCAACCTCAAGCTACCCTTTGATTCCATCACATAAAAGATAGCAATATTTTATTTTATTTTATTAGCGAGTGCGTTTTACGCTCCATCTCGCATTAATCTCTCTATTCTTCTCATTTTCAGTAATTCCCTGCCGTTCCAGTATTACTAAGCATGGACAGTGTCAAATGAGTCCTTTGGATACTCATACTCATATTAGAGTAGTGGAGTAGATTTCAGAGCATAAACATTTAAAAATTAAGCACAGCTCTAGACAAGAGAGTTTTTTTTTAACTTTTTTTTTTAACTTGCTATCAGGTTATGTGCTAGTGTCAAGGTTAGAACAAAAGATAACATCCAAGTATCACTTACAAGCATTTTTCTTAACTATCAATTTTCATATTCAATTATTCAAAAGTAAGCATTAGGTTCATTAGAATTTCAGAAGTCTTTAACTATAAATTACCAACCTAACTTTAAAATTTACAAGTTAAGCATTAACAGAAGATTGTGAAACATGTACACTGAAATCACATTCAATGTACTCTGCTTATCATAGTGATAAATTATAAAATTTTAGTGTGTGAGTATGCTGAATGCAGATATACATATATGATGAAATGCAAACAGAATGTATATACCCTCCCCTAAACAAGTCAGTGTCCTTAGTGACTCAAAGAAATAAAATAAAATAAGCAAGAGCTGTGAAAAATGCCTTCCCTGAATGAGATGAAGGCACAAAATGTCCTGAAAATAAAATGCACTAAAATAAAGAAATAGTAAAGAAACAACATTAAAAAGACTGAAAATAGACATAGATAGTATATAAAAACTAGTGCGAGAAAGGAAATAAAACGACAGTACAAAAGAGAGGGAAATAAAAATAAAGAAAGCAGCAAATCAAGCATTGCGATCATGGTCATGCTCCCCATCCAAAATGTTGATATCAACATCGTCAGTAGGAGAAACTTCTAGAGGGCATCACCTGGTGAACTGGCATCCTCCTCGGTAGTGCCAAAATCCTCATAGTGGGGTCGTAGAGGTAACTGAATACTCTGAGCTTAACAGAGCCGTTGTAGTCCATCACAAAGCCATGCAAAGGTGGCGGTATGAAAATGTTGGGTGTGCTGCATCTCAAGAATAGTAAGCTATAAATCACTGGGAGCAGCAGTGGAGGAAGGAGTAGAGGTAGAAGGGCCGGCTGATGTAGTAGGGGGCATAACAGACACTTGTGCAGAAATACCGGAGGTGGGAGGAGCTGGAGCATCAAGAGCAACTAGAGCATCCAAGGAAGACATAGCGTCCATCACGCTTTGTAACAATACTGATATTTCTCATAATGTGCAGGTTGAAGGGTAGCATGGAACAAATATCAATCAATCCAGTAAGTGAGCTAAAGACACCCAGTCCCTTAGCTAGTTGAGTGATATATGAACCTCCACATAAAGCCCCTCTCTTTTTTCTAACCATCCCCTCCATATATAGGGCAAATCCATAACCTAAATGAGGCACTAAACCTTTATGAAAACACCGAAGATAAAATAAATCCCGATTAGCCACGGCCCCTGTACTTTCTCGACGTCCACGGATGGTAAAGACAATTAGCCTATGTAAATAGCATAGGGCAGGGTTTCCTATGCCTGAGCTCTTAGTGATTCTAGGGTTATAAGGGTTTGGATCTAAATTTCCAACCTCCCTCTAATAGACATCAGGAATTTCAGAACCTATGTCAATGATAGACTATTGATAAGCTGGACTGGAAATAAAATTTTGGTTATAAAAACCATAATGGAGAGCAAAGTCTGTAAGTGAAAGAGAAAATGATGACCGCCCAAACTAAATTGTACAATACCAGGTTTAGAAAAAAAATTTGTTTTTTTCTCAAAAGAAAAGGTAGAGAGAAATTCAAGGAGGAGTTCTCTGTACACAGGTTCATGAATTTGAACAAAAAGGTCCCACTCAGAATTTGCTATCATACTCCTAACAATATATCCTAAACCAACTTCATCTAATGTTGTGGACAGAAAATAATAACTTGGTTGAATAGGTAAAGGAGAGAGATTGGTGAGTCTTGCCTGGTGAGCAGAGGATCCAAATCGAAGGAGGGGATGCACATATTTTTTGAGACACGTGGAGGCTGGTCAATACATTGTCGCTTTGCATTACCAGTGGAGGATGCATTCTTTGTGCGCACCATTTTTTTTGAATAAAAAGAAAACGACAAGAAGGATGATGATAGGAACAAAAAAAATGGAGTAAAAGTGAGGGGGAAAAGATAGAATAAATGATTGAGAGTAGAGAGTAAAAGAAAGATAGAATAGAGTAGAAAAAGAAATAAAAGAATTTGAAAAAGAAAGAAAGAAAAAAAAAAGACAATAAATAATTGAATGGGAAAAGGAAATGATATTTAAAGGGAAGGATATGTCGGTTT
>CATIWM010249405.1:0-18392 GCA_949671775.1 Mallotus repandus
TCTCAGTATGATTTTTCTCGTTATTATTTTTTTTTGCATTTAAACCTCTTCCAGGGTCTAACATGATAATCGCAAGTTACCCGAATGTCTCGATTACCTACAACTTCTCCTTTAATGGACTTTTCATCTTTCATGAGGTTGTTAAGCCTTAGGTTGATTAGAAGTGAGAATCTTAACCCAGAGCTGCTGATCAAAGTCGAGAAGTTTTGAAAATCTTATCAAAGTGAGACGGTTGCTGTCAAGGTTAACTAGTTTATCCCTATTATGTGTCCCTCTCTCCAGTACGAGTACGCCTCAGAGAGCACTAAAAATGGTGTTTAGAGCACATATATATATATGAATGCATGAATTTATATGAAAAAAAGAACGAAAAGAGTCATAGAGAACTTCCTTAAATTTTCAGTGTTTTCTAGGGGCGTTATTGATTTTGCTATGGGTTCCCAGCCTCGAGTGTGTCTTGAGTCGATATCCGGACCTCCATTATACTATCAGGACCTTTTAAAAGCTTTAGCATGTGAAAACATGTGTCTCAGGGGTCCTGGTGGGCTTCGGACAGTGCTATGGGTGCTACCCACAAGTGTGGGTCAATGACCCACGAGTGTGGTTAAGGATCCACGCACGTGGTTCCATTCTGGACCCATGGATGAAGTGCCTATAAAAGGCCTTTATTTTGTCATTTCCTCATTCTTCACTTTCTTTCTCTCTCTTTTCCCTTAGGATTCTCTGGACTTTAACCTTTCTCCACTTTAGACTTATACCCATACAAGGAGGCAAAAGTGGTGATGGGGGTTTTGTGGACATCCCTGATCTTGATATTCTTTTGGAGGACCTAGACCTAGGAGTTGATCAGGTGGGTTAAGTGGGTGATGCTACATGTTAGAAGCCTGTGCCTGCTCATCGCACGAGGCATGAAGTGACAAGGGGACACGAGATTCCTCTCATCTCGAACTTGAAGGAGCATGTCTAGGTGCTTTAACGGTAGTAGGTTAGTACCTCAAACTCAATTTTTTTTATACTAAATCTCCCCTTGCTAAGATTAGCTCCTTTGCGCATTTAGTGAAACTTAAAGATGTACTTTGCTAGGGTTTTGCTTCCTTTAGACTACATACTAGGACTTGTTTGTCATATTCCCCGTCTTAATTGTGTGATTTCATTTACCTATAAATAAAAAGTAAATAGTAGTTAGTGCTGATTATGAAATTTATGTAGAAAAATTTTGAGTCAAAATTTGTGTTTTATTGACTTCCCTTTTACAGCCCTGTGACCCACTTGGTGCTGTCTGGTATCTTCACTAGAGCTAAAAAGCTCTACTGGAGGCTGCCTGCAGAGGTACGAGACTGGGTGCATGGTCTCGGCTTCGACAATATTATGAATGGTCTACTGGAAGGACCGAAGTCGCTGAAGAGCAGACAAACGACTATGACTACTCTGATCAAGAGGTGGTCGGACTACATGCACACCTTCCACTTTCAGTTCTGGGAGATGATGATTACACCCCTCAACTTAATTACTATTATAGGGTTCACTTTTACTGGTCAGCGGATCCTTTTTGACATCTTGGAGGATGCTGTGGGGCTATGCCTTGATCTACTAGGTTGCCCCCCTGAGTTTATAGTTAGCTAGGGTGGTCTGATCTCTTATGATCAGCTGTGGCACGCCTGTGACGGTGCCACTGGAGATGGTGTTGTTGGCTTTGAGAGAAGTGCTCAGTGCTTCATCTTCTATCTGATGAGCGTGATGGTGTTCCCCAATGCGAACAATATTGGCGACTCGTGGTTGCTTCCTCTACTGTAGGAACTCGATGCCTTATGGGGTTATGATTAGGGCTCTCCTGCATATGGCTATCTCTTCTGTGGTCTAGATGATGCATACAAAGACAATTCCCAAATTTGTAGGATATTATTGGTGGTCGATGTGAGCTGTTTCAGATGCTTTGTTGTTCTTTTCCTTTATAGTGAGTGCATTGCTCTTGACACGTTTCTTCCTTTTTTTTATAAATTTGGGCCTTTAAGTTCCATGTGTTAGCTCCTCCCATCATACCTGGGATGTATAAGGGATTCCCTTACTTCCCCATTTGGATTGCTCAGCCTTGGAGGGGCTCTGTGCGGTCTTTAGAGGGTACTCGTGCTGCTCTCACTGAGTTGACGTTCAACTAGGTCAATTATCTTTTTTTTATTCTCTTATCCTGGAGTTTTATGTTCTATTTCTGATAACTGTTTCTAATTTCAGATACATCTCTGGTGGTGGTGGGAAGGCTACCCCATGCCTTTCTCAGCTGCGATGATTGGGGCTGTTGAGATTATAGGCAGGAAAATACTATTTATGACACCTGTCCTCCGAGCCTGGTATTTTGGTGAACGTGTGAAAAACTAATTCTTAGGACTTACCACTCGTCGTGTTCTGGCCCTCCTCCTCTCAACATGTTCAAGGGGAGAGATATGGTGGGCCCTACTCTTGAGGAGGTGTTAGTTGGGACTGATCATCGGCTGCATTTGGAGCCATAGGTTGTCTCTTACCTAGAGATTCTTGTCCCTTGCCTGATTGATGGCATTGCGAGGGACTTTGTGATTGCTCCACCTGTGGGCACCTCTTCTTCTTCTGCCCATCAAGTATGCATTGTTCCCCATTTCTGTGTGTTGGTGCTTATACTAACTGTCCTTGATTCTAACTACTTCTGCTTGTTTTTGACAGCCTCGCCTAAAGAGGTTTCATTCCATGAGTGGCACCGAGACTTTAGGTGATGCTAGAGCTGCTGTTGATGCCCCTAATAGGACTACTCAGATAGTCTCCAGGGTAGCTGCATTGCCACTACTCCCTGTGGTTTAGGTGCATAACCTCCATGGCGAGGTTGTGGTTCAGGTGGTCCCCGCATCTACCGAGCCTGTGGACTTCATCCTTACGGATGCTACCCACATGAGTTTCTATCTACCTTTATTGCTTTAAAACTTCAGATTTGTTACCTACTGACTGTTCTTTTTCTAGGTTCCTTGAGAGACAACCACGTATTGGTACTAGTATGCCTCAGGCTTGATGAGTCATTACGTCCATTATTCCATAGAGGCTCATGTAAGTTCTCCAAACTCTAACTTATTTTCCTGTTCCAATTATGCAATTATATGTATATGTATGTTATAAATGCATATGTGCTAATGCATGTATGTTATAAATGCATATGTGCTAATGCATGTATGTTATGATGATGCAGCTATTGATGCCCAAATTTTGACTATTTACCCAAAAATCAGATGATGAAGGACTCCTATCTATCAAATAGGGGGAGAATTTCTTTAAAAGTTCTCTCAAGTGTGCTTGGTCGAGTACAAACCCGAAAGAAACCCAGAAGATACCAAAATATACTAAAAATATACCCAAAACCCAAAAAGAGTCAAGTTAGGCCTAAAAAGGACCAATAGTAGGGGAAAGGCCTATGTGGACAGGTCAACCCATGAGTGTGGGTTTTTAACCTAAGCCCGTGGATCAAAATGACCAAAACACCCCTGTGTGGGTTTGGAAACCCACGCACATGGGTCCTTAACCCAAGAGCGTGGGTCCATGACCCAAGCTTGTGGGTCCCCCGATCTAATTATTAAAAACTCAATTTTTTCTCTTTTGGAAGAGAAGAGGTGGCACATTTTCTGAGGCAGACAATCCTAGAGAGTGAAAGTTACTATTTTGGATGAATTTTTCTCTCATCCTCTCACTCCTAAAGCATTTAGAGCACCCACTCAACCCAAACACTCAATCAAAAACTAATTCTCTCACTAGGTTTAGACTGTCTGTCCCTATGAGGATCTCTCAATCATTTTCTATTAAAAATTTGCATTTTTATCATCTTTTTATTTAATTTTTGTCATTTCGACCATTTTTCATCATTTTCTTGCATTTTTATTTATTTTATTGTAAAAATTTACTATTGTAGTAAAGTTGTGATTTTTGTGGTGATTTAGAGTTTGACAATAAGATATGTAGAAGGAGAATGAAGTTCGGGTGATTCCGGGAGTGTTTGCATCCATATTTTTGCATTATTTTCTTTTTATGCTAAAAATGGATATTTTAGTGTAAAGTTAGTATTATTATTATTATTTTTGCATCATTTTAATTTATTATATTTATTGCAACATTTTTATATATTTTTATTTATTTGTTCCATTTTTACTGCATTTTTATCAATTTTTGTAGTATTTATGCCTTTTATGATAAATTTGGCCTTTTTATCATAAAGTCTTCAATTTTATGGTAAAAATGTCACCTCTACCGTTTTAATATTTTCATTTCTTCCATATTTATTTATTTTTATGCTTTTTCCTATTTTCGTTGATTTATGCCTCTTTATAGTAAATTTGGTATATTTATCATGAAGTCTACATTTTTATGATAAAAATATCATATTTATTATCTTTAACATTTTATTTCTGTCATTTTTTTATTTGCATATTTATTTATGTATTTTTATTACTTTTATTGCATTTTTACTATTTTCGTCATATTAATACCTTTTATGATAAAGCTGGTATTTTTATTATAAAGTTCACATTTTTATAGTAGAAATATAATTTTTATCATTTTAATTTATTCATTTCTGCACTTTTATTTATTAAAATTGCTGTATTTTTATCATTTTTGTTGCATTTTTGTGCTTTTTATTATTTTTGTGCCCTTTAGGGGTAAAGTTGTTATTTTTATCATAAAGTATATATTTTTATGGTGAAAATGACATTCTTACCACTTTAATATTTTTAACTCTGCACTTTGTTATTACTAATTGCATTAGTTGCATTTTTATAATTTTTATTGCGTTCCTTGATAAATTTATTATTTTTATCATAAAGTTTTCATCTTTATGGTGAAAATAATATCTTTATCATCTATTTCATTACTCCATTTGTAGTATTATTACTTTTATTGCATATTTATTATCCTTGCCATTTTTATTGCTTCCCTTGATAAATTTATTATTCTCATCATAAAATTCTCATCTTTATGGTGAAAATAATATCTTTATCATCTATTTTAATACTCTATTTGCATTATTATTATCTTTATTGCATATTTATTATCCTTGTCATTTTTATTGTTTCTTTTGATAAATTTATTATTTCCATCATAAAGTTGATATTTTTATGGTGAGAATAATATATTTATCACCTTTACTATTTTATTTGAACATTTTCCATTTTAATTCCTTTATATTTACATCATCATAAAAATCTTATTTTTAATAATAGAGATCATGACTTCACACTAAAGTACCCAAATTTCTAAAATCTTGCATTATGCATACATTAGCATCCTTATTTGCTTATATGTTTAATTATTCCTTTATTTATTATTATGAATGGAATATATTAAATTGTCCTACATGTGATGTGTGCTTAGATGTGTATGAGGACTAATCTCTGTTTTGCAGGTTTATTAGAATAGGTTCATTTTAATTCCTTTTTTTTTTATTTCAATGTAATTAATAGAATAGGCTCTTTCTCTTTGTTGTAATCCTTAATCCCAATTCCCCTTTTTATTTTTATTTTGGATGTATTTATTTCAATAGGTTTTTTCATTGAGTTGTAATCCTTAATCCCTTTCCCCGCTTTTATTTTGCTTATATGCTTGTTGATTTTGATTATTTCTTGCATGCTTGTGTGCTATGTGCTTATTTGCCTACATGAGTACTTGTTTGATTGGTGGATGCTTGTTTATTTATTTATTATGTGATGTATGCTCATCAATCCAATTATCTCACACTTTATTTCCAATTTAAACTAACCAATGCTAGTAAGTGGTAAAATGCATCATAAAACCGAAATTGGGGTGAAGTAGTGAATAAATGAGCAACACTTATAATAAGAAATAGGATAAGTAACTCCTACCCCCGAACCTAGAATCTTTGGTTATAGACGTGGATTTTTAATTCACTTCTTCCCGATACTAGTTGGGTGGCGACCCCAATCTACAAAGCCTAATAAGGCAGACCCTCCTACAATGAATAACAAATGAAAATTCAATAAATAGTCACAATTAGCCTGTGTGCCCTTATACTATAAGCTCACCGATCCTTACCGATCAACAGGTTTTTGGTGACTCCACTGGGGAGTACTGATTCGAAGGGTATGAATGAAAGATTGTTTCTTATTATACATAACTTGTTTATTCACCTTCATAACAACATAACTGCATATCATCACACTCACGACATGCACCTTGGTCCCTAAACCCTCGACAATACTGAATGATATTGCCATTATGATTCCATTCAAATCACTGGGCGACGAAGATAGGTATTGTCACCTTTAGCCTTTACTCGATCAAGAAAAGTTGTAGAGCTTAAAGTGATGTGACTCGGTTCCCAAGTCCAAAATAGAGTACAATTTTTCCCAAGTAGGTAAAAGAATGCTAGAGTCACTGATCGGAGTCTGTAACACTGGTCATATGGGGGCATTCTCGCTAAAGGAGCCTAAGTCGTAAGCTCGACGCAATAAAACTAGTAGAAATCTCCCATAGGATCCCACCTAGCTCTTGCATGCTATCCTTGTCTTGATGTTGTCCGTTCGACATGATATCTCTAGTGTATGCCACCATTTGTTGTCATTATGTCAGCCTTTATAGACTGCCCACGCTTAGAACTGTGTAATCCTCGTTTATCTTGTGTAAGCCCGATGCACAAAGAATGAAAAGAATCATACACCTCAGTTTGGATAGTCCATAAGGGCCGATAAATAGTGGCATCTTCTAATGATAGAACCTATAGAATTCATCCATTTGCCCTTATCAGATCAAATGGATAAAAAAAAAATCTAACTAGATTGTGGACGCTCATGCCGAGAGAGTCAAATTGTAAACTATTGTACGAAATGTCTATTGGTAAACACATCGAATGTCGATGAAAGGGACATGAACTTGGATCCCTTATGCTGACTATAGTCCGTACGCTCGTAGGCACGCACTAGCTATAGACGCTATTTGTGACCCGACAACTATACCTCTCGTTGACATCGTGTTGTTACCTCAAGTACATTTGGGTGTTGCTCCTTATTTTACCTCTTGAGTTTGATCATCATGGATGGAAATAGCCTAGTCCGAGAGCGGAACCATAGTCCCCCGAGGGCTATGAGTTTAACATAGCTGTGTTGGAGCCTTTTAGCTTTAAGAAAACTGTAAAAGACTCTGGTTGGAGAAATGCATTGCAGGAGGAGCTTGATACAATCCATAAGAATTAAATATGGATTTTTATTGACAAGCCTACTGATCAAAAGGTAATTTATGAGAAATGGGTTTACAAATCAAAGTTAAATGTTGATGGTTCTATAAATAGGTTAAAAGCAAAGCTTGTGGTTAAAGGATGTGCAAAGACATTTTGAATTAATTTCTGTGAGACATTTTTACCAATGGCTAGGCTTGATACAATCAAGTTATTACTTGCATTGGCAGCACAGTTGCAATGGAAAATCCATCAGTTGGATGTTAAGTCTACATTCCTCAATGGAAAAATTGATCAAGTTGTGTATATATATCAACCCCAAGGTTTTGTTCATGCAAGCAATGAAGAAAAAATTTGTCTATTAAAGAAGGCACCTTATGGCCTAAAATATGCACCCAAGGCCTGGTATAATAGAATAGATGAGTTTTTTCAGTATTCAAGACTTAAGAAAATCTCCAGTGAAGCAATATTGTATGTTAAAGTAATTAATTATAAAATTTTAATTGTCTCATTATATGTTGATGATCTGCTAGAGACAGGAAGCAACAATGACAGTATTAACCAATTTAAAGATCAAATGAAAAATGAGTTTCAACTATCTGATAGGGAGTGTTTCCTTGGTTTCGAGGTTAAATAGACTGATAAGGTATCTTTATCTCTCAATAGAAATGTGAAAAGGAAATCTTAAAGAAGTTTCATATAGAGAATTGTAAGAAAGTAAGCACTCCATTAATATCTAATGTCAAGTTACGCAAAGATGATGGGCATGATACATCAAATGTGAGCTTATATATAAGTTTGATAGGATGCTTATTGTATTTATCAACATCTAGGCCTAACATTATATTTTATGTAAGTCTACTTACCAGATTCATGCATAGTCCTAGTAATCTTCATTTTAGTTCTGTAAAAAAAGGTCTTGAGGTATATTAAAAGTACTACAAATTATGGAGTTTGGTTCCAATTAGTAAAATAGGAGCAGATTATTGCAAATTTAGTTGGCTAATGTGACAGTGATTCGTCTGAATCAGTTAATGATATAAAGAGTACCTTAGGGTACATGTTTATACTGGGAAGTGGAGTTTTTGCTTGATGTTTAAAGAAGCAAGAATTAATGGCACAGTCAACAACATAAGCATAATACATTCCTACTGCAACTTCAGTAAATCAAGCCATTTGGCTCAGAAAGCTTCTTTATGATTTTGGTCAATTACAATAAAGTCTAATAAAAATCTTATTTGACAATAAGTCAATAGTGTTAGTTGCCAAAAACCTAGTTTTTCATGGCAGAACCATGCATTTCAAAATTAAGTTTTATTTTGTTAGAGAGGCAGAAAGAAAGCATGAGGTTTTTTTCGATTTATTGCAAGTCTGAAGACCAATTTGCTAATATTCTAACTAAATCCTTGAACAAGTCTAGGTTTGAGCATTGAACAATTCTAGGTTTGAGTAACTCAAGAGTATGATTGGTATGTGCAACTAGGATGAATTTTATACTGAATGAATCCAAAGGAGAGGATTGTTGAGAGTAAAGCTTGTAATAGCTGCGTACACTCAAGTATTTCTATTTCACTTCATTTTCCTATACTTTTCCTAGAGTGTTTTTATATTTCCCTAAAGTTTTCTCAAGGAGTTTTGTCTCCATTCAATTTGAGGATTGTTTGGTTTTCTTAGTAACTGATGATGTGCTTCAATTACATGTTTTAATATTTTTGGAGTCTCTTAATTTTTCGGTAACTTTTTACTTTTGTAGTAACTTTTACGGTACAGGCACTCAAGCATCAACATAATATTTATCTTATATTTATATTTATTTAATTTATACATTCATTACATGAAAATGCTCAAATATGTTACCATACCAACACAACTACACACAAATGGAGGATCAGAGCGAAACCCTAGAATTTCTCGCAACCTCAAACACTGTGCCTCTCTGGCAATTAGATTTTTTTTAGTCCAAATAATATTTCTCTTTTCCAATTGAGTAGTGGACCGGCCCCGAGACCCTGAAAGGTCAACTGAGCTGCCGCAGTCTCGCTGCCGGTATGACTGGCCTCGAGACTATGAAAGGTCAACTGAGCTGCTGCAGCCACACCCCACTCTATCTAAAAATCTCAACAAATAATTTTAACCATATGTCCATACCGTATAATCTCATATCGCATCAAAATTCACATCTTACCATCTAGCATACTAGTGCGCACATAGTCCTAGTGTAGCCCACTAGGTAGCATGTTCCACTACTATCCTCCAAAAATATCACATCAAAATAACAAAACAACATAAATATATAAACAACATCCAAACCAAATATACAACATTCATTCTTATATACTCGCTAGTATTTATATCATTTATATCTATATATAGTAATAATGTCATAATAATCACAAGCAATTAAAGGTCTAATGCAACATAGCATATTCATTCTATATTAATGTAAACACCCGAATTATTTTTTTAAAATTAAAAAATAAATTTTTGGAATTTGCAGTGTTAATAAATATTTTATTAATATTGAGATTATTATTTAGTGAAATTAAATTTGAATTTTGTTGTTGAATATTATTTCAATTATTATTTTATAAAAGTGTATTAATGAATTTTAGTAAATTGTTAGCTAAGTATTATTTTATATTTTATTGTGTATATCATTGTGGTGGAGAGAATTAATTAGGTATATTATTTTTATATATGCATATTGTATAGTGTTTTGATGGGAGAGTTAGTATTTTATTATTCTTATTTTTAAAAAAAGACAGAATCAAAAAAAAATTTCGGGCCATTTCTTTTTCTCTTTTTCTTCTTCTTCTTCTTCTTTTTCTTCTTCTTTCTTTCTTTCTTTCGTTCTTTCTCTCGGCCGGACCAAACCAAACTGCACCACCCACTGCCTCACCATCGTCACCACCACGTCACACCACCACCAACTCGCCGTCCAACCAGCCAACCGCCCAGAGTCGCCTGTCTTCTTCCTTCATGTTTTCAATTGGTTTTGGCCGGAGCTCATTTCGATCGCCGGCGACGTTTTCGACATCGATTGGTCGTGATTCTGGTCTCGTTAGAATCCTCATCTTCCAAGCTTCTCGAATCTACCTTCGGTTTCTTTGATCTCCTTCCGGATCAACTTGAAACGAGGTAAATTCATTTTTGAGTTTTTATTAATTTTTGGTTAATTAAGTGAGTTTTAGGCTAAATGTTGAGTGGAGAAGTTGATCTAGGGATTGAATGCTATGCAAATATAATTTTTCTATATTTTTCAGATTTATTTTTAATTATTGGAATTTTTGGTTCGGGTTACTATTTCGAGCCCAAAAATTTTAATAATTTTAATAAATAATATATATTATTTGGAGTAATGTTTGTGAAGGAAATTTTGTAAAATTAATTATAGATAATTTATTATAATTTTTGGAAGTTGTATGTGAAAAATATAAATTTTAAAGAAAAATTGTGAAATTTGATTTTTAATTGGTTTTTGGTAAATTTATAGTTAATTATCATGTATAATGATAATTTTTATTATTAGAAGGTATAAATTAATTTTATTAGCTAAATTAGTATTTTGTATATTTTGTTGATTTTAGATTAATTTTCGGAAATAATATAAATGTATATAAAAATTATAGTATTTAATTATTTGATGATTTAATTATATTTAGTGTTAAAATATATTTTTATGATTTTTTTGGAATTTTATAAATAATAAATTTTAAGTATATATATTAATAGTTTAAATGAATTGGGCTTTTGTATATGATAATTATTTAAAAGAAATTATTATTCAAATAGCTCGATTAATTTTTATAAAATTTTGTTATATATTTTTATAACTCATATATATATATATATATATATACTTGTGGTAGTGTTGTTGTTGAACTCAATCGGAAATTGTGTGTAGTTTGGGAGTCCGATCCGAGTGTGGTACTGTGTGGTGAATAGAAGTATTTTTCGTGCAAGATTGACTCTACTTTTAGTAGAGGGGTGTCTATTTTACAAGAGAGACTGTACCAAATTTTTGGTAGATTTCTCGTAAAACGTGACACCAGTATCTGTAAAATTCTGAGTCTGTTTAGCATTGTGTCTTAGATCGAGTCAATTCCTTTATTTTATGATTTTATTAATTTTTGAGAATCTCATAAATTTGATTATTTACCCTACGAGCATATTTTAAATAAATATTATTTATTTTAGAGAACTTCAGGGCACGAGCTGTAGCACCAAAGCAATAAAGAATACGTCGCCTGGCACGCTCAACCTATGAGTTAATTTTATGAAATGTGTATTGTGTGCTTTCAGTATATTTTCTAGCAATTAAAAATAATAAAGACTGGCTTTATGATTGATTTATGAACAATAATTGAAAGCATGTTCAAAGGAAAAAATTATTTCATTTTATTTAATCATTATATAATCATTTATTTATTTTATTTTATTAATTATATTTCGAATTGATTTGGAGATAATGGTAGAACGTGCTACCTAGTGGGTGTCACTAAGACCACGTGCGCACGGGTAAGATCTCGATATGTGATTAAAATGTGAATGGCTAGAGCTCGGTGGAGCTAGTGCTCTCGGGCCAGTAAAAGGGGATGTAACTCGGTTAAGCTTGCTCTCGGGACATCAATATGAAATAAGTGAAATGACTGTGGCAGTAACTCGGTGGAGATTGCTCTCGGGACGGCAGTCACTTGGATTAAGAGAGTCGAAAGGCTATTAGAATAAGGGTTTAGGTGTTCTACCTAGTTTCCACAAAAATAACTATTTTAAATATTTTTGCATGAGGATTTCATATTAAATTGATTTAAGAAGTTTTAAAGAGACTTTATATAAATATTATCAAGAAAAGTAAATTATTTTAATAATTATAATTATTTTATTTTATTTTATTTCAAAAGGGATTTTAACAAATGGTTTTAAAACCAGTATGCATTTTACAAAATTGATTCACTTAGTGAGGTTTGATTCCCCTCAACTTATTTTTTTAAGGACCTCATAGTCTGTCTGCTACTATCCCCAGTTTGCGTCGAGTTCGTTCACCGGCTGCATTATGTATGTTAATTTGATTTGTATATTGTGTAACTAAATTCTAGGCACCGCAGTAGTTAATTCAAAATATGTATTATTTTTTTAAGGACCTCATAGTCTGTCTGCTATTATTATCAGTATTCTCATATTACCTTGTTTGAAATATTGTATTTAAAGAACATTGTTTTATGTTTTTTTAATATTGTGCATTTATTATATTTTATTGTTAAGAGTACTGTTTTTATTTCGCGAAAATTTTTTAAGGCTTACTATGGGTTTCGGTTACTTTATGTGTTTCCATTCCCTAGTGCCGGTCAATTACCTTCAATTCGGGTCATGACAAAGTTGGTATCAGAGCCCATGTTTTATTTTCGGCTCTAATGATCTTTGAGTTACGTTTTTCTTGAACTACTGTGATAATTAGGTTGATTAATGTCAATTGTTGTCATCATTGTTTCTAGGCTTCTATGTTATGTCTGTTCTTTATTGTGTTTTGAATTTTGTTTGGTTTTTTCTTTTCAGAATGAGAAGGAGAGCACGGAATACTCTTGCTGCCGAGGTAGCAGATGATGATGCTGAGTAATCCATGCAAGATGAAGTTCCTACCCCTGCTCCATGGCGTAGAGGCAGAGGAAGGGGTAGGGGTAGACTTAGAGCAAAAGTAGCTCAGATGCAAGAGCAAGAGCAGCATATAAGACAAGGAGTCTTGAGGTTGATCCTACAACTTTTACAGCTAGAATGGTAGGCATCAACCAAAGTTTGGCAGCTCTGAATCAAGCCATGCCTTTAGTTCAACAGATGCTTCAACAGAGGAATCAAGGGATGTCCAATATAGATGCAGCATTACTATATTCCCGAGTGGGAAGAGTTTCTTTTGATGGCACGAGAGATGCATTGGATTTCCTTAACACTATTGAGGCCAGAACTCGGACATGTTACACAGATTATCATCAAATTATGGTTGTAGAGTTATCTGTTCAGGCCGCAGCTCAGGATTGGTTTATGCAGTCCATTCAGCCTCACATGACTACGATGACTTGGTTGGACTTTAAAGAGCAGTTTTTGAGGTACTTTTGCCCATTATCAATGATGGATAACTACAGATGGTAACTACTACACACAAGTAAGGGTGATCAGTCAGTTGCAGAATACACCCATGAGTTTCTTAGATTGGGACGACATGCTCTAGATATGATGCATGATGATAGGAGAGCTACAGAGTTGTTTGTGATGGGTTTAGGTGTAGCCTGCATTAGTATCCAGACTAGAGACCAGATGTTGGACAGTGTTATTGAGGAGGCTCGATAGCTAGAGAGATACCATATCATGCATGGCACCATTCCTGACCCTTGTCTGAGCAGCAGTAGTGGAGTAGTGATGACACAAGGGTTTTCGCAGCCTGTGTTTCAGATGGGCAGTGTTGGTAATCAGATTGCAGGCACTTCACAGCAGAACTATCAAAGTATTCAGGTGCATATGACTGGCAGACATAGCAGATGGAGTAGTAGACCTTTGAGATTTGGACCTGGATCCAGTAGTGGTACTAGCAGTCAGAGCTCTAGGTATGGTAGTTCAGGCTCGGGGCCCAGTGCATGCCCTGTTTGCGGCTGAGTACATCAGGGGTCGTGCCATTTACTGACTAGAGCCTGGTTCAGGTGTGGGCATATTGGACATCTTGCTAGAGCTTGTCCTAACACTGGATATCAGTCTTCTTATGGCCAGGGATCTTCATCTTCAGTTGCTTAGCCAATTCAATAGGTGCAGCAGCCCCACCATGCACCTATGTACCCTCAGTAGAGGCCGACTCAGTATGTGGGCCAGCAGGGCCAAGGTTCAGGAGGTAGATCTGAGGGTAGACCGAGTGGTAGAGGATTTGTACATCCTTCCACCTCTCAGCATACTGGCCTTGGACAGGCAAGGGTGTTCACTCTGACTCCTCAGGATGCTTAGATATCTAATGTGGTGGTAGCAAGTACTCTCTCAGTGTGTTCTTTTGAGGCGAGAGTTTTATTTGATCCTGGTGCATCACACTCTTTTGTTTCGCCTGTCTTTGCTTCGAGGATGGAGTGGCAACCATCCAAATTGTTATTTCCCTTGTCTGTAGCGACTCCACTTAGTGACGAATTGGAGACAGATATATTCTTTCCATCTTGTCCTGTGTTGGTGGAAGGTAGAGAGTTGCTTGTAGACTTAGTATTATTGGATGTGATTAATTTTGATGTGATCTTGGGGATGGACTGGTTTTCTCCCCATTATGCCACATTAGATTGTTGAGAGAAGGTAGTAACTTTCAGAATCCCTAATGATGAAGAGTTTTGACTCAGTGGCTATAAGAGTGCAATGCCTTAAAATCTTATTTCTGCTATCACAGCTTGAAAGATGCTTAGTAGAGGATGTAAAGGCTATTTAGTTGTGTTCAGAGATACAAAGGTGGACACGTGAGTAGTTGAGAAGGTGCTAGTGGTGTTTGAGTTTCCTGAAATTTTTCCTTAAGAATTGTCAGGATTGCCACCAGACATAAAGATAATATTCGGTATCGATGTTGTACCTGGTACGGATCCTATCTCTATGCCACCTTACAAAATGGCACCTGCAAAGTTGAAAGAGCTTTTTGAGCAATTGCAAGAGTTACTTGATAAGGGTTTTATCAGACCCAACACATCTCCTTGGGGTGCACCGGTGTTATTTGTGAAAAAGAAAAATGGTAGTCTTCGACTTTGTATCAACTACAGACAGTTGAACAATGTCACCATCAAGAACAAATATCCTCTCCTAAGGATTGATGACTTATTTGATCAGCTTCAAGGAGCTCAGTGTTTTTCTAAGATTGACTTAAGGTCAGGGTATCATCAATTGAGAATTAGAAGTGGAGATGTACCTAAGACTGCATTTCGGACGAGATATGGCCATTATGAATTTTTAGTGATGTCCTTTGGGTTGACTAATGCTCCAGCAGCCTTTATGGACTTAATGAATTAGGTATATAGGCCATACTTAGATCGATTTATGATTGTCTTTATTGATGATATCTTGGTATATTTAAGAAGTGAAGAGGAGCATGCAAGGCATTTGAGGTTGGTGCTTCAGACCTTGAGGAGCATCAATTCTATGCCAAATTTTTAAAATGCGAGTTTTGGTTCAGTTAAGTAACATTCTTAGGCCACATGGTATCCAAAGATGGCATTCAAGTGGATCTCAAGAAGATTGAAGCAATTACAAAATGGTCGAGACCTACAACAGTCACCAAAGTAAGAAGTTTTCTAGGTTTAGCAGGCTCTTACAAGAGATTTATGAAGGATTTCTCCAAGATTGCAACGTCCTTAACAAGGCTGACTTAGAAGAATGTCAAGTTTGTTTGGACTGATAGATGTGAAGAGCACTTCCAGTTGCTTAAGGACTTGTTGACTTCAGCTCCAGTATTGGCTTTACCTTCAGGGAATGAAGGGTATATAGTGTATTGTGATGCTTCTCGAGTAGGACTGGGGTGTGTATTGATGCAAAATGGGAGAGTGGTTGCTTATGCTTCACGTCAGTTAAAGAAGCACAAGTAAAACTACCCCACCCATGATTTGGAAATGGGAGTTGTGGTGTTTGCATCAAAGATATGGAGGCATTATTTATCTGGTATAACTTGTGAAATATACACCAACCACAAGAGCTTAAAGTACATCTTTCAACAAAGAGACTAGAATTTGAGATAAAGGAGATGGATGGAACTTTTGAAAGATTATGATTGTTCTATTCTTTACCATCCGGGTAAAGCGAACATGGTAGCTGATGCATTAAGTAGGAAGTCAGCAGGTAGTCTTGCACACGTCAGCATAGAAAAGTGGCCAATCATTAAGGAGTTGCATGAACTGATTGATCAGGGATTACAGTGGAAGATAACCAAGAAATGTCTTTTAGCTCAATTTAGAGTACGATCAATGTACTTGGATAGATTTAAAGTAGCCTAGAGAAGAGATCCACAAATGCAGAAGATTTTGTTTGAAGTACAACAAAGTCAATCAAGAGACTTTGTAATTGATAGTGAGGACACATTGCATTTGTGCACAAGGCCATGTGTACCAAATATGGATGAATTAAGAAAGGAGATTATGGAGGAAGCCCATTTTTATGCTTATAGTATTCATCTAGGTTCTACCAAGATGTATCATGATTTGAAATATACATATTAGTGGAATGGGATGAAGAGAGACATTGCAGAATTTGTGTCCAAGTGTCTTACTTGTCAACAGTTGAAGTTAGAACATCAGAGGCCTTCAGGATTATTACAACAGTTGCCCATCCCAGAGTGGAAGTGGGATATTGTTGCTATGGATTTTGTAGGTGGTTTACCTCATACATCAAGTGGCTATAATGCTATCTGGGTGATAGTTGATAGATTAAAAAAGTCAGCTCACTTTTTGCCAATTAAGAAGACGTACTCTACTGGCAGGTTAGCAAGATTGTAAGTTAACAGGATTATTTGACTTCATGGAGTACTAGTGAGTATAGTGTCTGATAGAGGAGCCACTTTTACTTCAGTCTTTTGGCAAGAATTACATAAGGCTTTGGGTACAAGGTTGGACTTCAGCACGGTTTTTCATCCTCAAACTGATGGTTAGTTTGAAAGGACCATTTAGACATTAGAGGATATGCTTCAGATGTGTGTGATGGATTTTGCTGGTCAATGGAATGTACAATTGCCATTGATTGAATTTGCATATACCAATAGTTATCATGCAAGTATCAAAATGGCTCCGTATGAAGCACTGTATGAAAGAAAGTGCAGATCACCTTTGTGTTGGGAAGTTGGCGAGAGACAGATGATAGGACCGGAATTGGTGCAAGTGACTTCTGAAAAGATACCCATCATTCAGCAGAGGTTAAAGACAACCTTTAGTAGACATAAGAGTTATGCAAACCCTAAAAGGAAGGATGTGTCATTCTCTGTTGGAGACTTGGTGTTTCTTAAAGTGTCTCCAATAAAGGGAGTGATGAGGTTCGGTAAGAAGGGTAAGTTAGCTCCAAGATATGTCAGACCCTTCGAGATTCAATCGAGAATTGGCGAAGTACTGGTGTTACTGCTAGAGTTATCGCTGATTCACCTAGTGTTTTATGTCTCGTTGTTGAGGAAGTATGTTTCTGATCCTTCACATGTTCTTCAGCCTGGAGCTCAACAAAGATTTGGCGTATGAAGAGTACCCAGTGGCGATAGTGGATCGACAAGTTTAACAACTTTGCACTAAAGAAATTCTGATAGTGAAAAGTGTTGTGAAGAAACCATACGGTGGAAGATTGCACGTGGGAGACTGAGGCAGTGATGCAAGTGGTGTACCCCTATCTTTTTACTTAGTAAAACTTTTTACATTTTTCTATTTTGTTAAAATTTGAGAACGAATTTTTATAAGGAGGAAAGATTGTAAACACCCAAATTATTTTTTTAAAATTATAAAATAAATTTCTAGGATTTGCGTTAATAAATATTTTATTAATATTGAGATTATTATTTAGTGAAATTAAATTTGAATTTTGGTGTTGAATATTATTTCAATTATTATTTTATAAAAGTGTGTTAATGATATTTTAGTAAATTGTTAGCTAAGTATTATTTTATATTTTATTATGTATATTATTATGGTGGAGAGAATTAATTAGGTATATTATTTTTATATATGTATATTGTATAGTGTTTTGATGAGAGAGTTAGTATTTTATTATTATTATTATTTATATATAAAAAAAATCGGGCCATTTCTTTGTCTCTTTTTCTTCTTCTTCTTCTTCTTCTTCTTCTTTCTTTCTTTCTTCCTCTCAGCCGGAACAGACCAAACCGCACAACCCACTGCCTCACCGCCATCACCACCACGTCGTACCACCACCAGCTTGCCATCCAGCCAGCCAGCCACCTTGAGCCGCCACTCTTTCTCTTTTTTCCGGTTGCTTTTGGTTTTGGCCGGAATTAGCTTCGGTCGCTGGCGACGTTTTCAACGCCGGTTGGCCGTGATTCCGGTGTCGTTGGAATCCTTATCTTCCAAGCTTCTCCAATCTACCTTTGGTTTCTTCTATCTCCTTCCGGATCGACTTGAAACGAGGTAAATTCAGTTTTTAGTTTTTGTTAATTTTTGGTTAATTAAGTGAGTTTTAGGCTAAATGTTGAGTAGAGAAGTTGTTGTAGAGATTGAAT
>CATIWM010249450.1:0-17462 GCA_949671775.1 Mallotus repandus
AGTTTAGATTTAGGGACATTATGCTTTGAATGCATTTTTATGTGCTTTTTCATGGATTAGTTGCCTTAGGGTTAGATGGATGTTCAAATTAGGGTTTAGTGAAATTGAATGTAATTAGGGAATAAGATAATAATTAATAAAATAAATCTAAATGAACACAAGACCAAAAGAAGTTGGTATTCCGTATCCAGAACTCCTGGTTGTGGTGCTAGCTTGTATTAGAGAATCGAGTTACCACCATTTTCGATTTGTCCCAGTTATTACCCTGGGTGGCGACTCCTCATCTCCACGCCATGTCTTAGTGACAGTGGTTAGTGTGTTCCCTAGAGCCCTGAGCTCAAACAGTGTCGCGGTTGCAATAAACTTAGGCGCGCACTAAACCCCGCCGTCTACAGTTACCCATGTAGTGGACCTAGAAACGTCCACTAGGATCGTACCCTATCTTGCATGTGTTTACTGATTTATGTCTATATGTTGTGTTTTATTTTAAACTAAGTCTTTGGTGACATGTATATCTAATACTTTATTGACTAGAAGAAAGTTAACCCTCATTAGACTTTATATACTCATTTTAACCTAAAAGGTAAATGGGAACCAAGTTAGTCTATCATGACACATTTGTTACTTATTATTTGTTTCTTATGATTTAAAATGGTTAATATCATTTAGGTCATACATCTCAAACATTATGACTCTTATGGTTATGACAGACTGACTAATTTGCTAAAACCTCAAGGTCTAGATAAGTATGTCTTGTCTGAAAAGAGTAAGCTTGAAAAATCTTAATAACCTAACCCTAATTGTGGGGATACCATGTCTGTAAGGTTATTTTGATATCCCATGTTTTCGTTGACTTAAATCTAATAATCAAAGTATAATATATACATATTATCATGGATCCTTTAATATCTTAACCCAAGTAATCCAATGGAGTAAAAATTTTGGCCCCTATATATCCAAATAAATCGATTTGGAACTTATTATGATCCAATGGTTATAATAAGCTAATCTGCAGTTTATATATATGATTTAATTGGATATATATGGATTAAAATCTCGAGTTCATTATGTCCTGATAACCAAATACGGTTATCCCGATATCACAGCTTCACTCTAAAAGATTACTTAGTTTAAAATATTCAAGTATCACGAATCATCTAAATCATTAAAAAAAAGAAAAATGTAGCAAACAAAAAAAAACTTTGCAAGATTTAATTTTCTAATAGAAACAACAAAAAATCTTAATTTAATTTTTCAAAAAATAGCAAAAATCTTAACCAACTTGAAAATATTCACTTTGATAACTCTCTTTCCCTCTTTTATGTAAGATCTCAATCGAAGATCTTTATACCGATAATTAACAAATCTCTGCTCCCTTCTTCTTCATGTTCTTCTCCTTTAGCTTCACTAGCAACACATTGATGTCCAAAAATAAATCTTCATGAGTCAACTAACAAAGTTTTGATAAGCGTACATGAAACCACCCATTAGCCCTATCAATCCTCCTATCACCATTGATGGTTTTATCCTTGTTTATTTATCATTGTATAAAATTTTAGAAATTAGAAACACTTTTTGTGGATTTAGGAGCACATTAGTGAAACTTTTATGGAGATGTAAATAGGATGAGGATAAGAAGAATATCATAAAGGTAATCGATAGTGATGGAGATGCTAGTGATGGTGGCAAAACAACAATAATAGAGGAAATAAATTACATATGACTTTGATGAATGGAGAATTATAATCTATAACTTGGTACTCTAGTTTAGCTTATGCTATAGCACTACTTGATTTTGGGTTTTAGATTTTTTATTATTGATTGGCCTTGAATTGCAGGGGTAGAGGTGATGGAGAGTGGCGTTGATAAGAGGAAAAATGAAAGGTGATGATGAAGTTGTGGGTGGGTATGAATAATAGAGGTGGTGAGGGTGAGGTGCAGATAAAGGAGAACGACACTGATTAGACTGGAGATGATTGAGAGCAAATGCGATATGAAGATTTGCAACATTAAAGTTTGATTTTTTTAGGAAAAATTAGGGCTAGAAGTTAATGAATAAAATAAGAAAATTTGATATTATTTAAATTTACTTCCGCATGTGAAACACATGTGCTTCCTCTAAATTGAATTGATTTGATTTAATCTTAAAATAGAAGTTTTGGGCCTATTAGACCATTTGTCCTTTTATAAATAGTTAAAATGATGTGTCTTGATGTGGCACTTATATGGATCAACTCAAACAATTTTGGTTATTACATCAACGACATTTAGTTGAATTTTCATATTGTATATTGAATTGAAAAAAATAAAAAGGTTGCATATTAATGTGCTAAAACTAAAAGGATGTGATTTACAAAGAATACTAAAATTCGTATATTTTCTTACAATTAACCTTTTAAAATATGCTACTTTTATTTGAATTAGAAGTACACCAACCCGACTACCTAAATTGAAATCAAACTGACTCAATCGGTTTGATTTTCACTTTTTATAAATTTGTGAGTTTTCGATCAGAACCGGCCCGCCCGAAAATATATACATATATATATAGATGTTTGTAACCGAATTGGTAAGGCATTTATATCAATTATGTGAAGTTGCGAATTCCACAAGACTTGGAATCAAACCCAGGTGGCCAACCCAGAAAGAAGCATGCCAACACCATTAGACCATATATATATGTTTATAGCTGAATTAGTAAGGCACTTATATCAATCATGTGAGTTTGTAGGTTCGAATTCCACAAGGCTTGGAATCAAACCCAGGTGGCCAACCCAGAAAGAAGCGTGCCAACACCATTAGACCACTTGCAATTTGTTATTTTCATGTTTCTTTTATTTTTATTATTACTTACACGATTTTCGGATAACCGATCGAACCCACATATAATCTATAGATTTTGGTTCGGTTTTAAGTTCTTGAAAAAAATGAAATTTGACCTGACCCAAATTCGCCCGATGCACACCCCTATTAGAAGTTATTCATGAATGTGCTTAAAAAAAGTGCAAATATTTTAATTTCAATACTGACAAAAGTTATATTTTGATGCAAACTTTTCATCTCAATTTTCAAGTTGTGTAGAGTTTATGTTGGAAACTTTATTAGGAATAAAAATTGTATTGACTTAAAATTTTTGGCAAAGTTCAAATTGACAATTTTGGGACCTTTTTGTCAATTCACCTTTTAAGTTTTGCAATAAAGGTCAAATTAATCTTAATAATTTCACTGACACCCTTACTGTCTTATTGGTAAACAAAAATCACAATAAAAATATAAAAATCCTCTAATAGTTTAGTTAGTGAACCAATTAGTCCTCATTTTTCAAAAAAAAAAATATTTTTTAAAATTATATTTATGGGTTAAATTTTTCATAATATACTATATTACTAGACAAATTTAATTGTTCACCAATAATTTTGTAATGATTTTGAAATATTAAAATTTATTTATTCATTTCTATTATTAATTTGCATATTAATACATATAATATTTAAATAATTTAATATATTATGTGTGAAAATTTTTTAAAGTATTTTAATATTTGTATGACATATTTATAATATTATTTTAAACCTTTTAAAATTGTTTATGTGTTAAGAATATTATTTTTAAAAATAATATATTAGAGTTTATATATATATATATATATATATATATATACATAAAGGTCTCTTAGGATTGACATTAGATGATGCACCAGGACACCTTAGCTAGACTAGCACCTTGTTAGCATCTACTTCGCACACCAAAGCTAAAAATAATATATTAGAGTTAATTACTTTAAAGTAATAGTTTTTAGTATGTTAATACAATATATTATTATTTTTTAATTTTAGCACATAAATCTAAACTATTTATGTTTTAATATTTATAGTTAACTATCATGAAAGATATTTAATGCTGTAATTTTTAGTTTTGGTTTATTAGCGTATGTTTTATTATTTCAATATTAAAAAAATTAAAAAGCTAATTATATATTTTATTAGTACACATATTAAACTATATATAATACATTTGTCTTTTATAAAGTGTACTTAAAATTGAATGACAAGTGTACTTTTAAAAACTAAAATTAATATATAAACAAATTAGAACTAATAATATTTAAAAACTACTAAAAATCATTGGTGAACAATTAAAATTATATATTAATATGATATATTATTAATTTTTTAAATTTCATAAAATAGCTTTGGTCTTAACCATAATTCTTATAACAATATTTTAATTTTTTACCATAAATTACATTTTTAATTGATATACGAATTTGTTAACTAATTTTTGTGTAATTTTTTACAGTGGAATTTGTTTAACTGTAAAAAATAAGTGCATATATGTAACTGTTAGGGCCAATTTGAGCTTTATTATTATTATTATTTTAAAATTTGAGCTTTATTATAAATTCAAAAAGTATAGTTGAACAAGAAATAATGAATTTTTGTAAAAAAATTTAACGGCCAAATTGAGCTTCATCCTACGTTATTATTGTGCAAACAGCAAACCTACTTATCGAGTGTTTACATGTGAACATAATTTTATTTCGTTGTCCATATAATTTTTTCTTTTTTTTGAAACAATGTTGTTCCGTTAAGCACAATGTTTTGGAATATCCTAGAGCTTTCTAATGCACTAATAAGAGATGGAATGGGAAACATGAGAAATCTATTTAAATTAAGAATCAGATTGTTGAAATGAGTAGAAAAAATATGCATACAATCTTTGTGTACTAGCTAAATAAACCACCAACCAGAAAGAGGCACAAGCTCAAAGTTCTGTATTTGGCATTTACTTTATCCTTTAATAGTTTGTATACATGAGTTCACATCTCTGCTGCAAAGGATTTACCGCAACCACATGTTTGTGTAGCATTTGGGTTCTTAAAAGAGAAACCTCCACCGATAAGAGCATCACTATAGTCCAATTGCATCCCGAACAGGAAGAGGAGGCTCTTTGGATCACAAACTGCAAAAACAAACAAGAAGACAATTTGAGAATACATTACAGAAATATGTGTGAACAAGTATGCAATTATCTCAAACTTGGAGAGATTGTGATATTTCAAGTAAGATGAGAACTTTTAAAGCTTAAAAGCTTTTTGGACTGCCAACTACACAGGAGGATTTTCATTTGGTGACAATCAAGTTATTTCAGTGCACTGAGCAGGCTGAAGATGGTGCCCTATTTTGTCTATGAGCATAATAACTTCAAGCAGTCAAAACGGGAGATAAATTAAAATTCAGACAACAGTATCCATAGTAAACCATTAATCTTGGCCACTACTAGTAAAGTCCGATAAAAATACTAAAATGATAACTAAGGTCAAACTGTTTGTATTATAAGCACATATTCAATTTAAAATGAAAATACAAAAAAGAGGCACCTCAGGTTCCCAAAATCTGAGCATCCATAAATTCAAAGCAGCACAAAGATACAATCAATCTTGTCAAATTCTTTGAGGCAGAATAAGCACATAGAAGTCCTGTGACTGCATTCGGAGTATGTCATCTTCCTAAGGAGTTTTATAGATTGTCTTGACTGGTCTTTTTCATACAAACTCAATGAGTTCCAAAGATTTCTCATGATTTGAGAAACTACTCCCAAGTTTAATTTAAATCAATACTTAATTAACTGAATTACAAAAAGGAGGCACCTTAGATTCCCAAAATCTGAGCACTGATAAGTTGAAAGCAGCACAAAGAAACAATCAATCTTGTCAAGTTCATTAGAATAAGCACACTGCATTAAGATCAGAGTATGTCATTTTCCTAAGGAGTTTTATAGATTGTCTTGACTGGTCTTCTTCATGCAAACTCAATGAGTTCCAAAGATTACTCAATTTCTGAGAAACTACTTCCAGGTTTAATTTAAATGAACACATAATTAAGTGAATTACTTATTATCCCCAACCATCCACATTCTTCAACTAACTAGCTGCTGAAGAATCACATCAATGACTTGATCATACTCCAGAGCATAGAACTGAATCTCATAATTGTGATATTCAATCCTATGAATTCTAAGCCTAGCATAGCAAAGGAGTGAAAGCATCTTCAGGCTTTGGTTCTGTTCACCAAAGGTGCAAATGAAAGTTTCCATTTCATCCATGGAATGACAAAAAAATTCACCTAGTGAAATGGATGAACTGACAGTTGATACTACACATAGAAGAGAGTATCCGGCCCATGTCCCAGAGGGAATGTCCCACTGACAGACCCAGAAGCCCGTGGTTTCTAGATTTGGGAATGAGACAAAGGCAAGAAAGATTTTTTATCATCTTCCGACTTGTTAAATACATTCAGTCCTGTCCTTCACTTTCATATTCCTTTATCAATTAGTAACATAACTACAGAATCCTCAACATTCCCAGTGTAAATACATAAAGTGAAACTCCGAAAAAACATATGTTCAAGGAAAAAAAGTTGGTGTCAAAGAACATTGGCAAACAAAGAAGCACATTGTTTCCAATTGCAGGATTCATTGATATTGAGGGCCACTTAAGAGATTGCAACAACCAACTACTATTTGTAAAATCTTCATTGTTCACTATAAATCTCCAATCAACTACAATGCTTTTAGAATCACCATGCATGTCCAATCCCTCTCCGTTAGCTACTTAGATTCTACTATAGATTATAGTCATAGACATTTGTTGCGGCCAAAAAGGATAATAAGATTTCATTTTATTTTTTGTTTTTTTAATCATCCTAGGTAAGTTGAAATGCATCAGAATTTACTCTTAAACAAATTGAATTTGCGCAGTAGCTACAACAAATAAGAATTCAACAAAAAAAAGGAAAAAACAAACGAAAACGTAATTAAACTAAAAGGTTTTATTTCAATTAAAAAGAAAGAAGCATACCAATGACAAAACCATCGTATTCAATGATAGAATCATCAGGTCTAGCACTTGCTCTGTTCTCAAAGTCCATAGTATAAGACATGCCCGAGCAACCGCCTTGTTTAACTCCAATTCTCAAGCACAAATCTTCACTTCGATCTTTCCTCATCTTATTCAAATGATTCAACGCTTTCTCCGTCAGTGAAATCGCCGGCGCAACTGCCTCACTTGCCGGTGCAGCTACACAAATTTATATACAACAACAAACAAAAAAAAGGCAGAATTAATTAAATAACTAATTAAAACTTCATCAATTCAAACAATAACGGAAAATCAATTTTACCTGGAGATGAAACTGATGATCGAACAGAAAGGACCAAAGAGCGCCTGCTATTTGATCTAAAAGAAACAGAATTTAGAGGTGAAAGTGATGCGGTGTTGTTTCGATTAGAAAAGCGTAAAAGAGAAGCAGAGTTCGGTGTAACGATGGCTGCCGCTGAAAACGCCATGGCCGGAGAAGCAACGATGATATTTTCTTCTTTCGGTGTTTGCCTTTTGTTTTGGTGTAATAAAAAAGGACAAAAGTGGAAATTTAGAATGCTGTTGTTTTTAAAAGTTGAACAGAAGATCCTGGCCGTTTACTAGTACTAGTTAGAATGGGATGTTTTTGACTAGATGACAGCTGACGGCCAGGATTAATTTGTTTGGTTCATTTTTTTAATATCAAAATTTCGAGGCTCCTATAATTCTATATATTAAAAATCATCTAACAAACTCACGTTTTGGCAAAAATATCAATAATTTTATATTATATTATATAATTTTATATTTAATCCATAGCCATCAATAATTGAAAGCAGTATAATTATTATTAGGGTAAATTGGAATTATCTTTATATTTTGGTCTAATATATTATTTTATTTTTAATATTTAAAAATTATTTATTGATCTAAAATATTTGTAACAGTTAATATTCATTAGTTCTTTGTCACGAATAAAATAGTACACGAATTTATAAATATCAGAGATAAATTACTATTTTTTTAAATATTAAAAATAAATAGTATATTAAGCTAAAATACAGAGAGTAAATAATAATTTATTATTATTATTATTATTATTATTATTACTATTATCATCATCGTAGAAGAGAGTAGAGGAATAGTGGTCGCAATTGGATGGATTTATTCTATTTTTGTTATTTGAATTTACAATAATCCAAATTAATATGATTGTGGAAGTCTGAACAAGTGTTAATATAATTTATTTTAAAATATTAATAGGCTTAATTTTTATCTCCTTTTTCTATTTTAAAGAATATTAATTAATTAATTTTTAAATGAAAGATTGAATAAACTACAATATATTTAAAATATTTTAAGGGATAAGGTTCATTTAAGCCTTCATGTTTATCTCGAAGCTCAAATGAGTCTTTTTTTTTTCAAATAACTTAGGATTTAATTAAAAAGGGTTAAATTAGTCCCTCTTTACAAACAGAATTCATCTCTGTTAGTTAACTGTTGACATGGCAAATGAACATAGACAAATGCAACTTCACTAAATACATCTGTTGATCTAAATCATCAAATCAACAAAAAATTTTCCTTGTTTTTCGTCTTTTTCTTCCTGCTTCTTCAACTGTATATTTAGTGTAAAAGTAATAGAGCATTAAAGTAGCTTCTTCTTGGAAAGAAAATGGAGTCATTGTCCTCATCAACTGGTAGATCGAGGCACAACAATATCGAAGTTGATTATAAGGGACCATCGAGGTTTTGTAGATGTTGACTCAAAGCACCCATGTTCTGTTCTTGGACTGATGATAATCATAGGTGAAGGTTTTATGGATGCCCTAATTATGAGGTTCGATTTCTTTCTTAATAGCTTGATTTGTTTCAATAATATGTTACAAATTTTGCCATTTTTTATTATGATGAAAAATGGAATTTGAGTTATTTTTCAGGTGAACAACTGTGGATTCTTCCAATGGCATGATGGACCATTAAACAAGAGAAGCAAGGAAGTAATCAAGCAACTAAAGATTGAGAACAGAATATTGTATGCTGAAAATAAGAAAATGAGGAAGAGCATTGCATACACCAATGTTGATGCTGAAATTGAAGAATTATGGGTGGAGTTTAGGAGATTGAAGAAGTCAAGAAATGAAGAAAGTGAAAGATATAAACAAAAGATGTTGGCAGCATATATTGTAGCTCTGTTATCATGGGGCATGTTGTTCTTGTTGTGGTTGTTGATAGTTTAGTGTTTAGTGTTTGATGATTAAAATATGTATGGAAATATTTAAGGTGTAATGACAACTTTTGTGGTAATATAAGTGGTCCTTTTGCTTGATATGTAAGCCTTCGAAAATTGATGGTTAAAAAACATTGTTTACATGACTGTAGCACTTTTGTAAAGTGAAAAGAATAGAGACTTATATAGAACCCAAATTGTCCAATTTTTAGGCAAACGCAACTGTCATAGGCATAATACATTTGTATCAAAAACAAGTTTTTGATAAAACCACTTGAAGCAAAAAAATTACCCAAAAAAAAAACACCATATGTGCTAATACCTATTCAGTTTGCAAGATATAAGATGTTTCTGTGACATCTTTGAAATTTATCATTTACAAAAAGTAAGTTTACGGCAATTGAACTAAGAAGCTTTGGCTCTTTTCTTCAACCTTCCAATCCTCTGCTTCGATCTGCTTCGATCTACTTCTATGTGATTGCTTGACTTCCTTGTCAACTCAAACCTAGAGGCTGATAAGGAAGATTTGCTACTGTCCTCGATTATGATGCATCTCCTTTAAATTGAACTTTCCTTGAAGCAGTGACTGGAGTTTGAGCTATTTTTCTCATCAATTCATGTTCATTAGGTATTGGAAACCTGACCTCTGGATCAACGTTATAGGATGGCTCCTTGAAGTTAACACCTACTTCAGTGACTACTTCTGAAGGTTGACCAGGCTATAATCAACAATAATAGATTATCAAAACCTCAAATGTTGTATAATATTAAAAATTTAAATGGACAAATACTCAAATTCTGCCTCAATTTTTCTGCAATCAACAACACTCACATTGTATGTTACTTGTCATTTCATCATGGTAAACACCATAACTAGTTTGACTTTTCCTGGGAATTCGGAAATAGGTACCTCTTAAATTTGCTACTATCTATTCAAGAACATCATTTTGAACTTCAACTGATGGAGCTACACTTGCGCTTGAACCACTTGCAGTACCCCTAGAACAACCTCCAGCACCCCTGGAACAACCTCCAGCACCTATGGTTGGACTTGCACCAACACCGCTAAAACCACCAGAAGCACCCCTAGAACAACCTCCAACACTTGTGATTCCACCTGCACCACTTCTGGTTCTTATACTAGATCTTTCACCAACCTCAAATGGTATTGAACCACCTTTAGCACCTTTTACATTTGCCTATAACCACAAGTTCACATCCAACATTCAACACAAAAGATTCACATACAATATTCAACAATTTAATTTTAAAAAATGGTGTCATAAGTGTGCACAATAGATTTAAAGCCAAACCTGAGGTCTTTTATTAAGACAGCTCTTTGTTATAGCCCTCTTTGTGATAGATTGAACAACTCTGTATCATTCCTTTTTTGGGTAGCTTCCCATCTGAATAACTTGTGGTTCTAGGTTCATTGGAACCCCTTACTATGATTTTCCTTGGTCTGTCAGCTAACTTAAGAATTGGTAGAGGTTCAATAGGTTGAAATTCAGAGAATTTCTGGAATATTGGCCCTGGAATAGGTTGTAAAGGCTTCTCTTATATTTCCAAATACTTAGTTTTACGATACTAAAGGGAGATAACAGAAAGCGGATCTACTTTGTTGTGGTACAAAGCATAAATGGCATGGGAACATAGAATTCCAGTGAGTTCCCATGCCCTACCAGTGCACAGTTATTTATCCAAAATAACTGTGTGCTTATCCATGCCTTCACCAATTTCATAGCCCAATACACCATTGAAGACCACTTTGCAACCACAAAAATTCTCTTTCCAAAATTGATAAAGACTCATACATGCTGGACTCCACTCATTTATCCATTTGTCACATGTTTTTTTAATTCTCCTTAATCCTATTCATAGCTTGTAGTAGAATGTCTTCAAGTATGCTGATTATAGGCTTGTGTTGAGCAGTAAGTATCCATGCATTGAAGGACTTGGTGAAGTTATTATCCATAACATATGACTTGCACCTTGATGAGAAGTATGCTCGACACCAAGTGTGAGGTGGATAAGCAAGGATATCCTCTATAGCATTTTGTGAAACTTGCCTTAGCTTCAGCAAATTATCTTTGAACTCCTTCTCATATGTGCTCCAAGCACATATAAAAAATTTCTTTTTCATTTCACCTCAAGACCATTTCTTGTTCCAGTTCATATAAATGTGCTGAGCACACCAAGTGTGCACAGCCTTAGGTAAGTAACTTATGACTGCATTAATGAGTCCCTGTCAACAATAGCAAATTAGTCAAGTATATTTACATGATTAATATACAAAATCAGTTTGTAATTATAAAACAAAATTAATATACAAGTATATGAATCACCTTTTGCATATAAAAAATTATGGTGAGTTGAGATCCATCACCAAGAGATAGTTCCTGGACCAACCAAGTAATGAACCACCTCCAGTTGTTCTTGTTTTCTTTGTCAACAATAGCCCAAGCTATTGGCACCAACTGATCATTGCCATTTAAACTAACTACACTCAGCACTTGACCTTTACAAACCCCCTTTAAGAAACAACCATCAAGGCCTATTAGTGGCCTGCAACCAACTTTCCATCCAAACTTGAGTGCTTTAAAATAGACGAACATTCTTCGAAATACCCTTTTTCCACTTTGCATTGATTCTTTGCAGAGTTCAATCTCTGTTTTAGTACCAGGATTTGAGCTTTTTCAGAGTAGCTACATAAGCTTCCAACTGTTGAAATTGAACCTTATAACTTCCATCAAGTTCTTCAATAATCATCCTTTTAGCTCGCTTGCATTTTTGAAAACTCACATTAATCTTCAAATTTCTTTAGCCTCTACCATCATATCAGCGACCTTAAATGCAAGATTGTTATAAATTTTCTTCTTGAAATGACTTATAATAAACTTGGCACTTGCACTTGGAATTGAGTAGTGTCTAAAGCATACATGTTCAGCCTTCAAGGTCTTAATGGCTAACCCAGAATCCTTGCCATCCTTTGAGACTCTGAGCATAAATGGATAACCAACCTCATTTTTACACTTTGCAATAATTCTATAGGGTTCATTTGGATTCAACTTTAATTTATAGCCAAATAGAACAACAAACTTGTTAATAGCTTCTTTAGCTTCTAGAGCATTAGCAAATGTCATGCCAAGAATGAAGTGTCCTTGTCCATCAGCCCCATCATACCTGACCCTCTCTAGGGGTGGTGTTGTGTCTGCATTTTCTTGGTCTGACTCATCAAAAGAGTCATCAGTCTGGTTACCATCAGAAGACTCATCACTTTTACTTATGTAACCCTTAGGACCCACATAGTTGGCAGCAGGTGGTTCATTATAGCCCTCAACAGTTGCAACAGGTTCAGATTCAGTGGGTTCAATTTCAGGTTCCATAAGTTCATGTTCATCAGTTTCAGGTTCTTCATTTGCATTTTCATCAAGTGTATGTGACTTTACAGAACCACCAGGTGCAGAACCTTCACACTTACATCATTGACAAAGGAAAATTGCGTGCCAATTTCACCAGGTGCTTCAGTTGCATCAGGACCAAATGTGTTAAAATTAAATGACCCTACAGTATTCATTTCTACCTCTGCCTCTTTTCATTTATATCTTCCTCATTTCCAATTGCACCAATAGGTTCTTCTATGTGTTCATTATCTCTTGTGTTCAAATATTCTATCTCTAACACTTGTGGTGCAAACAATGGTGTATCAACCTCATAGTCAACATAAAATTCTATTTCAGAAACCCAAGAAAACTTGTTTATATAATTAAGGACCTTCCCAATAGTGCTATCATCATTTACTAAGAACAAGCCATTTTCAAGTTCTGGTCCAAGCTTAAGACCAAATATTTTCTGTACTATTGGAAACCTATATAAGTTTCGGTATCTATATATTAGGTCCATATAACAGAGATAATCAACATCAAATTCATATAAAACATCTATATCATCATTAACATATTCAAGCTTCCCCTCCACCCATTCCTAAGTTCCACCAAAATGGAACAATAGCTTAACAAGAGTTGTCATTGCACTGACAAAGAAAAAATAAAAAACCAATAAATTTGACAGCAACAGCACATATATAACATCATTAATCCAGCACAATATGGTAGGTGCAATTGATAAAATTTAACTTACCTCAAACTTCGACCCCACTATCAACAACACTTTGCCCTTTTTTAACCTTCAGATTCAGACAAATGACATTGTTTTTACTTTTTTTTGGATAGTAAAAGGAGGAAACGTTAAGGTTAGAAATAGAGAACAAGGTGAAAATGGAGGTGGGGTTGTAAAGGCTTCTCTTTGTGTTTATGGAAGATGGTACATGGTGGTTGGCATTTAATGCAGAAACGCCAATCCTCAAGCTTTCCAGAATGGTCAGCTTGCGTAGTGTCTGTGGGCTCCTTTTTATCTTGCATGTTCTCCACGTCATCAGTAATTTAAACGGCATTCTGACCTTAATGAGCTTCACCATTTAAGAGGGGTAATTCAACCCTTTTTAATCAAACCCTAAATTATTTGAGCAAAAAAAAAAAAAAAAAGGATTTATTTGAATTTCGAGGTAAACATGGGGGCTTAAATGAACCATATCTCATATTTTAATATCAAAAAATAAAAATCAGTCTATTTAGGTTGTTCAGTTAAATTTTTTTATCTAAAATCAAAATTATGTATATTTTTCAATTTTAAAATTAGACCGACTAATTATTTTTAAAAATTAAATTAAATAGATTAAAATATTAAATCAAATTGAATTGATTAAACTAAATAGTCATCCAACGGTAAAGTGGCTTAAAACTAGTTTGATTGAGGCAACAATTCCGCAGATGTGGATACAAATTCAATTGGAGTTGCCAGATATAATTTGAGACAAGTTCCATTGATTTTCTTACACTTTTAATTAAGTACGTGTCATGTAAAAAATTAATTTTGTAGAAATCTGAATTAATTAATTATTGATCGCTATATTTGCCATAGCACCCACCTGCATCATAAATGCTTTGCTCTATGAAAGCTTTAAATAGGGTAAAATATCTGTCTTTCATTTTTTTTTTGGACATGGAATATTTACCTAATATGATTTGACATTTGTTCAATACATGTTCGATAAATATCGTGTCTTGATTGGACAGTTTAACAAATTATTTTATTATTATTTTATTTTTATGATACGTGAAAGATACAGTTGTGATATTTATAGGACACGATATGATATTTTTTAGGACATAAATTTTATTTTTTTTATCACTCTTAATACATGCATATATATGGTATTGATAATTAGATTATTAGCCAAATGATTATGGTCAATTTCTAAATTAATTTAAGCTTTTCTTTGTAATAGTAGTTCAATTTTTTTTTTATAAATTATATATATTAGTCACTTTTTATGTATTTCTTATATATAACAATAATAGATAATTAACTAAATAATTATAATAAGTATTTAAATTTCATGGAGTTTCTATTTTATCACACTAATTTTATTTTTTTAAACAAATAATCTTTATATAATAGAAAATAATAAACATTTTATGTGAATATATATATATATATATATATATATATATATATACCATCCGTGTCGTGCCCTTAAATTTTAAAAAAATCACTATATCACTATATTCGTATCGTATCGTATTTATGTCTCGTGTTTGTGTCTGTGCTGTTTAGGCTTTTTTGATATGTATTAATCAACAGCTGCTGATTTTAAGAATAAATAAAAATTAAGAAATCAACAGCTGCTGAAAGCTCCAACCAAGTAAATGTAAATACACATAGTAATTAATTTTGGTTATTGAAGGTTCAAGTCTAATCTATAACATGAATTTGACTATCTCCTTCTAGAAAAGGCACAAATTAAAATACTTCAGCAGTCTAATATAAGAAGGTTAATGCTAATCCATATAAACATCAAAACTAATTTTAAAAGAATCAAACCAATGGGAACTTTTCTTTTCTAAAAATCTGATGCATTTTCATACATTCTTCAGCAACTCAACATGCACAGCCTCCTCTTTGCTCAACTTCTGAAACAGATTCTGATATATCCTGGAAGTAACTGCATGAATTGAATAAGCTGCATTAGTACTAATTGAAAAGCTTAATTAATTAAGTAGCAGCCCCCGAAGCCTGGCCAGGCCAGGAGGGCAAGGCTGTGAGTTTCGGATACACCCCCTATCAACTTTGGTAAAAAAAAATTAACAATATACATATCAAAACATATACGCTTACATATCATATTCATGTTCACCATCTAATCCGATTTTTGCAACGCAAAGAAATGCTTCATCAACACCATATTCCTCTTTTGCTGAGGTCTCAAAGTACGGTATATCTCCTTTTGAAGCACACCAATCTCTTGCTTTTTTCTCTAAAACCTGCAACACAATCACATGTTACCATCCATTGATTCAACTATTGATTGACCCACTAAAAAATGTGCCCTTCTGATATAGTCTTACCGCTCGGCTGTTTCCTCCATCTACGTCGATCTTGTTTCCGATTAATACAAAAGGGAATGCATTAGGATCAGCTGGGTCTGCCTGCATTTGAAAATAAGCACTGAAATCAGTATTGTTACAGAAGTTACTCAAAAAAATCTTAGATCAAAACATATCAGGAAAATATATAAAATGTGTATATCTATTAGTCCACTCTCTTGCTTCTTTTGTAGATCACTCTGTTAGTTATGTCTATATTGGTTGATCCGACCCTTTGTTCTATAGGAACTGGATGCTCCTCAAATACTGTTAGTTATGTCTACATGATTGGTCCAACCTTTTTTAGTAGGAAGTTCCTCAAACAAATTTTGGCCATTTGGTTTGAATGCATACCAAAATATTCTCTTATAAACTTTATGCAATTACACCCTTAAGGATTAAATCAATGTAAAATAATTGAAATCGTCAGCCTTGATTGAAAATTCAACAAAAAGTTTTCGATTTTTCTAGTTTTTTTGCCTTCTTCTTTTTGTAAATGGAAAATTTTGTAAAGAGTGAAGGCTGTCACAGTTAAATTTCTATTATATACTGTGAGATAAACACTCGACCTCTACGGTAAAAGACTAAAAGTCACATGTAGTCTCTGCATAGTGAAACATTTATTTACAATCCTAAAATTTAGCGTATTGATTCCAAATTCAATTGAAGATGGTATAATAAAGAAAAGCATCATCATACCTGTTTGAGAAACTCTTCATGCCAATTGTTAAGTGTTTCAAATGATTTAAGTACATTTACATCATATACAAGAACACAACAATCAGCCCCTCTGTAAAATGCTGATCCTAAGCTCTGAAATCTCTCCTGCCCTGCTGTATCCCATATCTGCCATTAAATATTCATTTAGCATGTCAACTATTTATTACAAAATTGGATTAATTAACACACAGATACACCAATTACTTACTTGCAAGGTCACCAGCCTGTCATCAAGCTGCAGTTCCTTGGTGACAAAATCAGCACCAATTGTTGCTTTATACTGTTGACTAAATTTCTTGTACACATATCTTGATTAGCAGGTAATGACCAACATGGCAAAACAATGGATTCTAAAGACAGCAAACTCAAATGCACTATTTAAAATTACACATAAAGACGGATACTATCATTTTTGGAATTAAAGTGAATTCATAACTTAAAATTATTAAAAAAAGAGTAAAAATCGAGCAGTCAAATGGCAAAAACTCTCCTCATAACTTAAAGGTGATGGGTTTTATTTCCGTCGACCACCCCTATAATAATAATAAAATAAAAAAAAACAAGAGTGACTGTATAGTAATGATCATGTAATGGATACTGATTCATCAATGAAGTCTTTCCAACCCTGAGTTCAACAGAAAACAAAAAAGAAAAGAAAAATATATCAAAAACAACAAACCTAAACGCCATGCAAAAAACAATAATATATAAATAAAAAAATTGCAGAAGAAAAAGTTGAAAATTTTTACATACCCACTATCACCAAGAACAATGACTTTAAGCAAAGCTCTTCTCTTATTACTGGACGTGTCCATGATCACAAAAATATCCTTAAATCAAATCAAAAGGCAACTTCCACTAATATTAATTTCCACAGTCTCTCAAAGAAAATGGGAATCTTGAGGAAAGTTGAACAAAGTTTTGAAGTAAAAAGGAAATTGAAGAAAAGGGTATTTCTCACTTTCCGGTTGGTTCTTGATTCTTCTTCTTTTTTCCTGTGTGATGAATGATTTTAAATGGAAGCCATGTGAACCTTTTTGTTTGCCATGCCAACCTCAAAGAAAAAGTTTTTTTTTTTATTAGGCGCCAGCGAAGCTGAAATTTTCAAAATCAGTAGTTTATTTATGGTTCTATAACATCTGTTTGTATATATTTCTGTGTATTTATA
>CATIWM010249452.1:0-15974 GCA_949671775.1 Mallotus repandus
TGCACTTTGTCCTGAACAAAATGGAAATCAATTTACAAGTGTTTGGAACGTGAATGAAAGATTGGAGTGGTGGTGAGGCATGTTGCACTAAGATTATCGCACCAAATTACGGGTTTGGTGGATGAGGAAACCCTAAGTTCACGCATCAGAGATTGAAGCCAATGGACTTCAGATACAATAGTAGCAACAACTCTATATTCTGCCTTTGTGGAGCTTCGAGCCACCACTCGTTGTTTCCGAGATCCCCAAGATACTAGATTACAGCCAACAAATATTGCAAAACCTGTAGTGGACTTCCTATCTTCTATGCTCCCTCCCCAATCTGCATTGCTGTAAGCGGATATCTGTGTGTGTGATGAAGCACGAAAGAAGAGACCATGTGTTGGTATAGAAAGTAAGTAGTGAAGGATGCATTTTACACCTGTCCAATGAGTAGTTTTGGGCGAGTGCATGAACTGAGAAACTCGACTGACAGCATAGCATATGTCAGGCCGAGCAAAACAAAGATATTGAAGTCCGCCTGCGATACTTCGATAAAGAGTGGGATCAGCAAAGTCTTCATAGGAAGATGTAAATGATAGTTTGGGACATGTCAGTGTGGATATGGATTTTGCAACATAGCCCGAACAAAAAGTTCCTGAATGTATTTATTTTGTGATAGAAATAAACCATTGTTGCTCCAAGTTGCTTCAACTCCTAAGAAATAGTGTAGCTCACCCAAATCCTTCAATGCAAATTTATTTTGTAAAGAGTGAATAACATTATCCACCATAGAAGAGCTAGTGCCGGTGATGAGAATGTCATCGACATATAGAAGATAAAATATATGCTCCGAACCAGATTTGAAAAAATAAAGGGAAGAGTCGGTTTTAGAGTTCTGAAAACTGATTTCTTGAAGTGCAGCAATGAGACATTTGAACCATTGTCTTGGAGCTTGCTTAAGACCATAGATGGATTTTTGTAGCTTGCAAACATAATCCGAAAAAAGAGGATGAACAAAACCTTGGGGTTGTTGCATAAACACATCCTCTAGCGTACCATGCAAGAAGGCATTTGAGACATCTAATTGCTTGACTTGCCATTTGTTGGAGATAGCAAGAGAGAGAATGAGCCGAATATATGATCTTTTAACCACGGGACTAAAAGTGTCATGATAATTAAGGCCAAGCCTTTAATAGAAACCCTTGGCTACTAACCGTGCCTTAAAACTATCAATGGAGCCATCTTTTTGTCTTTTAATTCTGATTACCCATTTGCAGCCAACTATATTTTGAGAAGAATATGGTGGAACAAGAATCCAGGTGTTGTTTTTAAGCATGGCATTATATTTTTCAGCCATTACTTGTCTCCATGCTGGAGATTTAACAGCTTGAGAGTAGCAAGTGGGTTTAATTTTGGCATGGGATTCACTTAAAAATGCTCGAGGTTTGAGAGAGCCTATTTATGATCTGGTTACCATTGAGTGAGTTTTGGTAGGTTAGGTTTTTGGTTGGTTATATTGGCCTAGGTCAACAACAAGAGAGATGTCTTGTGATTATGGGATGTCAGTTTGTGGTGATGTTGTAGTAGGAGAGGCTGTGGATGAGGTTTCGGGTGATGATAAGTTTGTTGGATTAGGTATGGTGAGTGGGGATGTCGAATTGGGAATAGGTAGGCGATTGGGTAAGAATATAGTTGCACGAGGTGGAGTTGGCATTGGACTCTGAGAGTGCTCCACAACATTTGCTTGGAATGGAAATACTTGATCATGGAAAATAACATGGCGTGAGATAACAAATTTATTTGATTATAAATCAAGACAATAATACCCTTTGTGAAGTTTCCTGTATCCCATGAATACACATTTTCTAGACCGAGGTTATAGTTTATTACCATTATAAGGACGTAACCACGGGTAACAAATACAACCAAAACTATGTAAAGTATTACAATCAGGCTTATGACCAAATAATTTAAAGAAAGGTGTTTGATTGGAAATGACCAGTGTGGGTAACTGATTAATTGTATAAACAGCTATATCAAAGGCATAATTCCAATACTCATTAGGTACAGAAGAGTGTTATAAGAGGGCTGAGCCAGTTTCAACTATATGGCGATGTTTCCTTTCTGCACATCCATTTTGTTTTGGTGTTTTGGGACATGAACTTCTTTGAGTGATTCCATTGTCTAATAAATAAGAAGTGAGAGCTTGGAATTCACCCCCTGATGCAGTCCAGGAGCAAGCCTTGGAGTTCTTGGAAAAATTAGACAAAGTTCGGTAGTGGCAGTTTCTTAAATAAAGTGAAGTTCTGGGTCTCGGATTTCAGTGTTTTCGGTGGCTATTTTGGGTGGAAACGGGCCACCGATTCCTATGGATTTTGGCCAAATTCGCATGTTTAGGCCTTATTAATGTTATTTTCCTATTTTTAATGACTTTTCCTATTTTCATTAGGAAGTTTATTTAGGGTTTCGTTTTGGTATATAAGCCTTATTATGCCTTGTTTACTGGTAGCTTTCATTTGATGATAAAATTACAAACTTTTTTTTTTTTCCAAATTCTCTAGAATTCAATTGAATTAATAGGGATTTGAAGATTGCATATCGGCATTCTTTGTGAATCAATGATTTGGTATTTATTACCTTTTGCTACATCAAAAAGGATAATCAAACACAACTTAAAAATGCACCTGTAAAAAGTTTAAATGTTGTTGGCACACTTCTCCTATGAGTAACCCAAAATACGTCAACCTTCTTTGTCATTTACAACCCAAGATCTATGCTCTTTAAAACCTACAAAACAACAATACCCATCAATTCTCAACCTTAAAACACTATCATTATCATCATCACAACCTGCATTTATTTCAAAAATTAAACAAAACCCAATTCAATATGCATTAATTAGAGTAAAGCCCAAAATTGCCCATTTCAAAATTAAATAAATTAAGTTTTTGCTTGATTACATATGAGAAAAAGGATACCTAATGGAATGATTTGATTGAGAATAAGGTAATCAAATGACAACAACAAACCAAGCGAAGAGGCCGAAAGACGTTGCTACTCCTCCTCCTCCTACGGCTGCAGATGATCCTTGAGGGCATTATTGAATCACATGCAATCAATTAATTACACAAAAAAATAGAAACAAACATAAATTGAGAAGATAAAAGAAGCGAAGAAGCACTTGAGAAGTTTGAGTAGTGCTACGAAGATGAAGATGAGAAGATTTGTAACAAAAGAAGACTACGCAAAAAGGAGCATTTGCAAAATTGAAGTTAGGCAAGGGGACTCACGTGTAGTTTTAAAAAACTTGGGGGTATTTTTGTTGTTTAGCTTCTATTTTGGGTATTTATGAAAACCCCCAAAAGTAAATTTCGGATGAAAGGTTATAGGGCAACAGTGAGCAATTATACTGCTGATTAGGCCTCCAATTCGGTGGCCCCTTTTCTTTGGGCCCATCTGGTCCTTTTAGCTTACCACAGAAAAACCCAACGGTGACACTCACGGTCTTTTAGTTTTTACAAAACAGGCGGTACGTATTGTTGAAGTGCCTAGTCTAGTGATACGGTGTCGTTACTCTCGTCTCTGTTTATGGAATTCGCGCTTCGGCCAGGTTTTTTCTTCGTCTTCCTTACTTACCCTTTCCTTTTGCATAAATAAATGCTTACCTTCATCCCTCTCCTGTTGAGCTTTGATCAAAGAATCTCTTCCTCTTTAATCTCAATTTCTGAGACAATCCCTAATCTAATCTAATGGCACTGGAAGAGTAAATTCAAACGCCTCCCTAATAATCAGAATTTGGTTATTACTATCATTCAATTAAAAGGAGGAATGGCGAAGATTGCGTCGAGGAGGGAGCTATTAGATAGATGGAGAGGCATCGAAGAAGAAGAGGAACGAAACGACGATGACAATCCCTCGAAACTACGCCGTCTTCACCACCGGAAAGAACAATGGTCGCTCTCTTTCTCTCTACATACCATAACTTAATTTATTATTACTGTGATTTTATTAGTAAAGTAAAACCAGTGTTTCTTTCATCTCCTTATGTCAGGTTTGCAGATACGTTTAATTTTTTGATTAGTTTGCTCCAAGAAAATCATATATGGTGCTCCTCTTGGGATTTAATGGGCCCACTTTTGGAGACATTCTACAATTACTTCAGAGATGATCGCCCCGATTCTCCTCTCCGCCTTCTGTGGAAGAGGGTTTCTGAGGAAATGCGATCCTGCATTCAATGCATATCTCAGCACCACCAGGCCCAAGAGATGTACACCGTGGAGTACGAGTCCAGTTCCATTGCTCCCCTTCTTCACGTGCTTCGCGCTCTCGATGAGGAAAGGCTCACTCACCACCTGCGAGAGATCAATGCTAGACTGAAGAGGGACGAGTATGATCCTCTTCGGGATAATGCTCAAGTCGTTAGTCTTATGTATGAGGTTAGATGACATCATCATTTCCACCCTTTTACTTCATTTACTTAGATAGAGCACCAAAAACGAAATTAATTGGCCAATTTTTCATTTACTCGCAGGTCTTGATGTTTCCTGTCCTGCTGGATGATCAGTCCCTGTTTATTGAATTTGAATTATTCATTGAAGCAGTTGATAATATGCATGAGCTGGCTTTGGCTGGGCATCAACATTTTCCGGTATTTTATTGTCCAAATTCTTTACAAACACACACAAATGCACAATCCTATTAACCTACTTATAGACTGCGCCTCATCTGCCAGGGGGTTTATGCATTGCTTTTTTTCAATAGAAGAGTGCGAACTGTTGGTCGGCGTTTAGCACGATCTATGGAAAAATTGAGGTACTGTTATATTTCACTATCTCTTAGGTCATTGGTTGGATTTGGACTGAGGGCCTGCATTTCATGGTCTCTGTTGTTCTAGATAAGAAGGCCTTGTTCAGGGCAAATTCTCATATATTGTTACTACATAAGAGGAAATGGTTTCGTTGCAAGTGCATCTATCGTCACAGACCTATATGGTCATTTCTTGAAAACTCATCAATGCGTTTCTGGTTTATAAGGATATTTATCCTTCGTTAATCATCCCAGATTTGTGTAATAATCATGTAAAAATCTCACTTTTCACTTTAAAAATTCGTGCACATCTTGTCTGGGGCAATATAATCTTCTGGTCATGGTAACATCAATTAAGAATGCAGAATTACGTTTTACCTCAATAATGCTATGTTGTTTGTGTGTAGGAGTGCAACAGATATGGAACCTTTGCAGCCTTTGCTAAACAAATTTATTGGGATTTTGGAGACAGATTCACTACCATCAGTTTCTAAGACTTCAAAGCCAAGAGTACAACTGGACCGTCTGTCTATATGGCTTGGAATCACATCCTTGTAGGAAGCGGTGGCTAAAATCTTATTCTTCAAGAACTCTCTCTTTCTTTCTCTTTCTGTGTGCCCCCTTTTTAATGGTCCATATCTTTTTGATTTATGAAGGCTTGAGTTCCTAGAACCTCCTGCTTTTGAAGAAGGGATCCTGGAGCGCTATCCTATTTTTTTTGATATTGTGCTCAACCATGTCAGTGGTGATTCAGCTGAATTTGCTCATGCAGTTAGCTGTTTGAAAGAACTCTTCAAAATGCTTGGTAAGTATTATTTCTTTTATCTTTATTAAGTTTTACTTATGTTTATGCAATTAATATGATGGTATAACCTCTTCCCTATGTGGACTTGTTTTAAGGCTGCAAGCTTTGGCTGAGGTCTACATTGTCTCCAAGTGTGATGCGGAACACACTAATGGGCCAGTGTTTCCATACTCGAAATGAGAAGATCCACAAAGATATTTTTGATCTGTTTCCACCTTTTCTTCAGGCATGTGTGTGAACCATAACTTCTTTTGTTAACACTTCTTTAATCCTTTTTGTCATTTGTGTAAGTTATTTTACATGATACTTTCTTAACAGTGCTGATGCTTAAAAATTTTCCCTGTCCAGTCACTTGAGGCCTTGCAAGATGGGGAGCACGAAAAGCAGCGAAGACATTTTCTTTATTTTCTTCTCCATCAAGTTCCTGTTAGCAGCAACTTTAATGTTCTCACCAGAAAATTGGCATGCAAGGTTTTCCACTTCTTCTAGACTGCTGTGTGAGACCTCTTTTTACATGTATATGAAGATAGGTCTTTTGTTTTGGCTCACTATTCTATGTTTGCAAGATTGTAATTTCAGATAGCCCTTCTTATTGTACATCGAGGCTACAAGATGAACCCGCCATGCCCCCCAGTTGAATGTGCACATATGTGGTATGTGGTATTAGCCTCATTCACTTATTTTAACTATGGATTTGAGTGGTTTTTATCTTATTCTCACATTCGATGGTAATCTGTCTTCTTTATTAGCATGAAAATTATTTCTTGGGGTAATTTCTTTGTGGTCATTGAACTTTTTATTGAATTTCAACTGTCGCTCAATTTTGATTGGTGTGTGATAAGGCCACTTTGGCCAGATTTTTCCAATTTTTGTTCTGCATGTGTTGATTGAATAAGAAAATTGTTTTTATTCCTAGATTCAGCATTATACTTAACATATCCAAAACTTTGTAATATCTAGCAACAGTAACCTTAATTGATGTGAAAATTTAATTTAAAATATTTTATTGGAACAAACTGAAGTTCAAGGACCATTTGAACATTAGTGATATATGTTAAATTGTCATGGATGAAATTAAGCACAATTTTTGTTTATTGATTTTGTAATAAATTAATGATTAAAGAGCTGACATATATTTTATCTAGTGTACAATCTTTACATCTTTCTGAAGATATAATCCATAATCCTGTGGAATGGAGAAAAAGAATTTATATAAGGCTTAGTTGAGTTGAGTATATTCTAGCAGGAAAACAAAGTTTTTAATCATTTGAAGGACTCTTTGCTAGTTTGTTTCCCTGACCTAAATCTTTCAGTAATTTAGCAATATATGTGCAGGGAAAGAAAATTTATATTTTTTTGTCCTCTTGGGTTTCTTCCCTTTTTTTTTTTTTTGGAATTATTCTTCTATGAACTTTGATATGAATTTCTGAGATTTTTCAGTACAGATTGAGAAACATATGGTAAAATGTCTGCAGATGACTTGACTTGTTCATTTATGTATGCTTGTGTTGATTTTACTGTAATAGGATTTTCCACTCATGAGCAGTTTTTTACTGGACAGGGGTCCTTCACTTGTGTCATGTTTGAAGGATTCTTCACTTCATAATTCTCTTCGGCAACCTGCTTTTGATCTAGTACAAACTATTATAGTTTCTGATGCTGCAGCCTTGATAACTGCATTGTTCAGTAACCATACACCGCTGGATGTTGATAGAAGCATTTCAGTTGAGTATGATGATGGAGATGATGATGGGCTTCCATTTTCCTCAGATGCTGAAGAAAAGGACAATAGTTGTTGGATGGAATTCAGTGCACAGAGCAAAATTACCTCTCAGGAGTACAGAGGGTGGATGTGTATTCCCATGTTATGGATCGATGTTCTAGTTGAACTTGATCCATCAATCCTTCCAGTATCATTTTCAAAAGCTGTTTTCTGGTCCCGTGCTCATTTGACCATGGTAGAACCTGAAAGTAATGCAGAAATGGTACTTTCTGTTAGATCCTGGCTTTCATCTTCGACCACAGAAATCTCCTCTTCATTTGGGTGGAAGGTACCAACTGGTTTTGATGATGGTGGAGGTGGGAAGGAATCAAAAAACTCAGTCAGTGTGTCAATCATACATCTTCCTTTGATAAGAACATTCAACAGGTTACTGGCAATTCTGTTTCCCTGACAAGTCACATTTCCCTGTTCTAGTAATGACTGTTATAGGTTCTTACATGATTTCTTTGTCTTAATTTTGTAGCTTTAATGCATGCTTTTGATTGGGTTCTTTAGGATATTATGCCCAATGTTTTCATGATCACTTCAGTAACTTCTCTAGATGTCTCCGCAGGTTAACTGCTCATTTTGTAGTTAAAATGGGGCAAGGGGAACTTTGGAAGCAGTGGACATGGGAACCAAGGATGGCAGAGAGCTTAATCCTTTCACTCGTTGATCCTAATGATGTAATTTGTCCATTAATTGATAAAATGAGGCCATGTTAGAATGTTGAGTTCTCTTTCTGTGTCTTTCAAGTGTGGTGAATGGCTTTACATTATTTATTGTTCCTTTCTGCAGAGTGTAAGGCAAGTTGGTAAGTTTCTCTTGGAGCAAGTTTCAAATACAAGGGGTCTTGCATGTGGATTGAAGTTCCTCTGCTCCAGTGACTCTTCTTTATCAGCCGCATTTTTAGGCTTGAGACATGCTTTGAAACTGGTAAATGGTCACCAATAATACTGTTCTGGGATGGAAAGGACATTATTCCTATCTAAAGACATTTAAATTCAACTTGTGTGTCTTAACAGAGCATGTCTAACAGCAAATGTTGTCCCTGTATTGATTGAAGGACTTAATGCAGCACATTTTGATTTCTTATGTTGTTTTGCTGATATGCTTTTATTTGCCCTTTTACAGGTTCAGTTGGATTCTGTTATATCGAAGTTTCAGGTTTTACAGCATTTTTTCTTTATTTTGAGGAAACTAATTAAAGAAGGAGATCCACCTAATCAAGATTTATCTGAAAATTCAAATATAAAAAAGTACTCGTCCGAAGGTGGATTCCTGACACAGCCAGTCTTTGGTTCTTTGCCCATAAATATTGATGGGCCTTCAACAGATGTTGACTTAAAATCACTAGAGCATTTTCGTTGCTTACTGTCAGAAGCTGCATGGCATGCAATCAGGAAGTGCTTGGTAGAAGGCAGAGAGTTCATTGATTACAGTCTTTGTCAGGTGTTTTACCATCTGTCTTTAATAAATTATTCTGTTTAGCTCTCTCCCTCCCCCAATTTGCATCTTTATGTTATGCACAATGCCTTCTCAGAGATAATTTGCTGATGGATTTTTTTGTTTCAAACTGCTGGAAATTGGCATTTATGCTTTATTCTCCTCGTTTCAGATGACTTGTGTCCGTGTACTTGAAATTCTCCCTGTCATCTGTGAGAGACTTTGTCCATCTCTCAAAAGGAATTTTAGGGATACTGGGAAGATAGCAGAAAATGTGTTGGATTTCACATGGCTTCATGATCTGATTGACTGGGGGAAATCATCGCTTAAGGTTGTAGTTGTCTATTGGAAACGAACAGTGACTTCTCTACTTTCTCTGCTCAAGCAGTCTTGCAGTAACAAGTTTGCTTTGACTTTTAAGGCCATTGAGAATCTTATTTCATGCGGTGAGTGCATCAAATATCAGTAAGACTTTCTTGTTGGTCATATCTTATGGATTGAGTTGCTACTCTTTTTGTAACATGGTTTCTTCTATCTTGATACAGATAACATTAACATTGATCAGTTGACAGAACAAGTTTCACACCTTCGTGTTTCATTATTTAAGGAAGTTTCTTATGATCGTGAGATGGCCATTTTAGGATCAAAGGCATTATTTTCTGAAGATTTGGCTTCTGTGAGAAGGTATTTAGATTCTGATGATGCCCAGACTGCCCCTTTAGAGGATACCAATATTGAAACTTTGAACTCGGCATCATTAACTGGTAAAAGGGAGAAAAGTAGAGTTATCGTCCTTTCAGATGATGAAGTGGATGGACAAATTTCACATGCTAAGGTCATTCAATCTGATAAGGATTCACATCATGGTCAATTAGATAGTCAGAGAGTGGCTCCAGCAGCTGAGAAAAGCTCTTTGGTAATGGACACATCAAAGGAGAATGTTTCTAGCATTAAGGCTTCAAAGGATCTATCAAATTCCTTTGAACGAAAGGATGTTTCAGGTAGATCTGGCCTCACTTCTCAGAAGCAGGATTCTTATAGATTATTAAGAAGCAAACCGCCTGCTTCTTTGAAATCAAAAGGAGGAGACAAGGGCAATGAAGTCAAGTCCAAAGTTAATGCAAATGATGGTTTATCGTCTGAATGTAAAATTGGTATGAAGAAACAGGATTCTTGTGATGCTCCTATTATAGCAAACAGTGTGAATCAAACTCTTAATAATCTGGTGTCTGAAACTAGAGATTCAATATTGAAAGAGATAGTACGTGATGCTAATGATGATTTATCTCAGTCTGCTCCCAAATCTTTGAGACAGCAGCCCTCACTTCTTGCAAAGTTAAGTGCTTCTGGTCCAAAAAGGCAAGTTATCCAAATTAATACACCAGTTGAAAATAGATGTGGAGGCGTACAGCGAACTGAAGCTGGAGTCAAAAGGTTCAAGCCTCCAAGGCTTGATGGCTGGTATAGACCCATTTTGGAAATAAATTACTTTGAAGCAGTGGGATTAGCATCTGCAAGTGAAAATGAGAATCAGACTGTTGGTAGGCTAAAGGAGGTTCCTGTGTGTTTTCACTCACCAGAACAGTATGTTGAAATTTTTCGACCATTAGTTTTGGAGGAGTTTAAAGCGCAGTTGAATAGTTCTTTTCTGGAGATGTCATCATGGGAGGACATGTATTACGGAATTCTATCTGTGCTGTCTGTTGAGAGGGTTGATGACTTTCATCTTGTTCGCTTTGTCCACGATGACTCCAATTCTGCATCTTCCAAAATCTTTTCAGAAAATGATCTTATCTTGCTGACAAAAGAAGCTCCGCAGAAAAATCCCCATGATGTTCATATGGTTGGAAAGGTATCTTGTTTTATTGTGCATTTCTAATTATGAATTTCCCTGACCTATTTGAGATGCTATTACGGCTGGTTTGTTCCCCTATTTTAGAAATCTTATTTTGAAATGCATTTTAAGTGACAGAGGGCTAATGGATACATTTTTGTCATACTTGGTGCAAAGCATAGACTTTGATTAGGTGTGCTGAAGATTTTTTATTTTACTTATTGCTTCTGTGTCTCATAGCTGAGGACATCTGTATACATAAATAAGAGCTCAGCCTGTTTCCGGCATTGTACTTTATGCTGTGTTGAAGTAATCTGCCTGTTTATCAGGTTGAGAGGCGCGAGAGAGACTACAAAAGAAGGGCAAGTATACTTGTAATCAGATTCTATTTTCTAAATGGGTCTTCACGTTTGAATCAAGCTAGGAAGCAACTACTTGAGCGTAGCAAGTGGCATGCAAGTCGCATTATGAGTATTACGCCTCAGCTTCGAGAATTTCACGTGCTATCATCAATAAAGGATATTCCTATTCTTTCAGCTATTTTAAAACCTGCCAATGATTCTGCGGGTTATAATGAATCTAGAGAGCTAGCTTTGGGTAGACTTTCCCAACCCTTGCAGCAAGCATTGAAGGCATCGTTCAATGACAGCCAACTGGAAGCTATCAGTGTTGCAATTGGGTTGCGTAATTCAAAGAAAGATTTTGAGTTGTCTCTGATACAGGGCCCTCCAGGTATGCCTTTGTACACATGGTTCCATTTTTAATGGATCTGAACTTTCTTGTACTTGTGATGGCCATTGTCAGCGGCTTGCTTGAACTTTCTTGTACTTATGATGGATCTGAACTTTCTTGTACTTATGATGTCTCTTCTCTTTTAGCAGGTACTGGAAAGACCCGAACCATAGTGGCCATTGTTAGCGGCTTGCTTGCTTCACTACAAGGAAAAAGTGATGCAAAGCATTCTCTAAATGGATGTTCAAAACAATTTAACGGTTTATGTTCCATGATTATGAGACCAAAAGTTAGCCAATCTGTTGCACTTGCAAGGGCATGGCAGGATGCTGCCTTGGCCAGACAACTGAACGAGGATGCAGGAAGAAATGAAAAGTCAGCTGCAGGTTCTGTGAGGCGAAGGATTCTCATTTGTGCTCAATCAAATGCCGCGGTTGATGAGCTGGTATCTAGAATTTCTAGTGGAGGCCTTTATGGTGGTGATGGGAAAATGTACAAGCCATATGTTGTAAGGGTTGGTAATGCTAAAACAGTTCATCAAAACTCGATGCCTTTCTTTATTGATACGCTTGTTGAACATCGCCTTGCAGAAGAGAGGATGCATTTGAGTGATGCCAAGAACAATTCTAGTATAGTATCTTCTACAGTATTGCGCTCTAATTTGGAAAAATTAGTAGACCGCATTAGGTACTATGAGGCTAAGCGAGCTAACTTGCAGGGTGGAAACTCGGACCTGAAAATTTCTTTAGATGATGGAATGCTGAAAGGGGATGATGTAAAAGAAATGTCAGATGCCGAGTTAGAACTGAAGCTACAAAAATTATATGAACAGAAGAAACAGATTTTCAAAGATCTTAGTACTGCTCAGGCGCAGGAGAGGAAAACTAATGAAGAGATTAAGAACATGAAACATAAACTGCGGAAGTCAATATTAAAGGAAGCTGAAATAGTTCTGACTACATTAAGTGGTTGTGGTGGTGATCTCTATGGAGTTTGCTCTGAGTCTATGTCAAGTCATAGATTTGGGAACCCATCTGAGGATACTCTTTTTGATGCAGTTGTAATTGATGAGGCAGCACAGGTGAACTTTCTTGAAATCTTGGTTTTTGGTTTCTAAAGGTTATCCATGTTCTCAGCGGGCATTTCTTCCATCTCTATTTTTTTCTCTGCAGGCACTTGAACCTGCTACTCTGATTCCTCTTCAGCTTTTAAAGTCATATGGGACCAAATGTATCATGGTGAGGATTGTGTACCACTATTCTATATAAAGCACCTTATGAAGATTTAAAAATTGATGCTAAGTTCATTATTTGTTGTCCAAGGTTGGTGATCCAAAGCAACTTCCTGCAACAGTCCTCTCTAATGTTGCAAGCAAATTTCTTTACGAATGCAGTATGTTTGAGCGTTTACAAAGAGCTGGTCATCCCGTTACCATGCTTACCAAACAGGTGAAGCATCTTTTCTTTCTGATATTTTGAAATCTTTAGACCATTCCTGAGTTTTCAACATGCTGACGTAACGCAATAAGAGTTATCTATTAATGGTTGGTTATTGTGGAGGCTATCTATGACATGACCGTGGTAAATGAGAAAATTAATTTATGAAATGTTCGGTATGACACAAGTACAAGTATGTTTACATGGAATATATTGTTCATAAATTTTTTTTGTCACAGTATAGGATGCACCCAGAGATTTGCAAGTTTCCTTCGTTGCATTTCTATGATGGTAAGCTGCTGAATGGAGAAAACATGTCAAGCAAATTAACATCATTTCATAAGAGTAAGGGCCTTGGCCCTTATGCATTCTTTGATGTAATCGACGGCCAGGAACTTTGTGGTAAGAATTCTGCGTCATTTTCCCTTTATAATGAGCATGAGGCTGAAGCTGCAGTTGAACTACTAAGATTCTTCAAGAAGAGGTATTATAGTTTTCACTTTAGGGAAAACAAGTATATTAGAATTAATAACTTCCTCTAGTTAATTGTATGTTTGGTGGATATTCTTATGTAGGCACCCTTCTGACTTTGAAGGTGGAAAAATTGGCATCATAACACCATACAAGTGTCAACTTTCGCTTTTGCGTTCTTGTTTTTCCAGTGCATTTGGGTCTTCTGTTATGGCTGATATGGAGTTTAATACTATTGATGGTTTTCAAGGCCGGGAGGTTGATATATTGATACTTTCCACTGTTAGAGCAGCTGAGTCATATTCTCATGTAAATAGAGTAAAATCCAGCAGTATTGGATTTGTTGCTGATGTGAGGCGGACGAATGTTGCTCTGACAAGAGCAAAGCTTTCACTTTGGATATTTGGTAATGCAAGGACCTTGCAGGCAGATCATAACTGGGCTGCTTTAATAAAAGATGCCAAAGAGAGAAATTTAGTAATTTCAGTTAAAAGGCCTTATGAAATCTACAAAATAGCCATGTGGGATAATTCTGCTCTCGAAGAATCTGAAAATCATTCAAGACAAGCAAAGCATGTTGGAAATGTTGGAGAGCCTAGCAAGCCTAGCGAACCACAAAGTAAGCACAAGATGCAGAAAGCCATTCACAGGAGTTCAAAACATATCAGTTCTGTAGGAACAGTTACAGGAGACAATGTTTCAGCTCAAAGGGAATTTGTCCATAGTTGCAAAAGAAGAGGTAGAGATGATCATGTTGGTTATGATTGTGGTGAGAACAGAATGTCAAAGAATGTAGAGTCTCCAATTTCAAGTGAAGCTTTTAGGAATGGTGCAAGCAAGTGCAGCAACAAAAGCAAGAAGAAACTTAATTCTGAGAATCCTCATATGAGTAAGAGTAAAGATAAATGCATGAATTCAAAGAGGAATTTATGTGAGCAAGAAACAAGCAATAAACTTAAAAATTTGAAATCCAATGTGTTAAAAGGACCAAATAGATCTTCTAAACATGATAGGAATTCAGAAATTTCAACTCCCCAAGTTGAAGATATTGTTAAAGGGACGGAGGCCAATGATGGTAGGGCTTCTGATCAAATAGGTGCTTCTGAGGACTTGATTGCAAAAAGGAAACAACAACGTCAGGCTGTTGATGCTATTCTTTTTTCATCTCTCATTTCTTCTAAGAAGTCGGAACCATCAAAGAAACCTGTACCTACTAAAAGGCTGCTTTCTCCTACTACAATTGTAAGGAGTGATATCAGACCAGTCAAGCTTAGAAAAGGTAAATTTCTTTGCTTTATTATCACAAAATTTTGAGAATCCGGTCTAGTTTTGTTCACTGAAATGCAACTTTATAATGTTAATCTATAGTTTTGCATGACATGTATCCCTAAGTAGAATGGAGGAAAATTATCTGGGCAGGTTGAGTTAAAGTGTAGTATATCGGCCTACAGCTTTCTAGTTCTGCATGTCAAAAGTTCTTTGTATATTTTGTTTAATTTTGGTGCTTGCATAAATGGTAAGGTTTGTCATATTTCTGTGATCCTCTTATACCTGATGCAAAAGAGTGCTAGTCTGATGGCCCTGATCTTTGAGATTGTTCTGTGTGCGCATTAACTTGGGCTTTTTTGCATATGTGAAGTGGCACATCTATATGCACATCATTAGTTGTTGACATCGATATCTTTCTTTTACTCAATTCTGACAGGTCCATCCATACCCTCAAAAAATGCACCAGAAGACGAGCCATCAATTTCACAGTAAACGAGAGAGATTTACTTTTATGGTACTTCGTAAAGTAAAAGAAATGCCTTAAGATCTGAGGATGATGAAGTCAAACTTTGGTCTTCTTGATTGTGGCTTGATGAAAACTGAAGAAAGATGAAGGTACATTTGTCAGTTGCAACCGATGTATGGTCTTAAAGGATCAGAGTGCCAAGATAATTATTGACGAGCTTAGTGTTATTTTTGACAATATGCAATTGTATATTGTTGAAAATATAATATAGCTGGCCTAATCAATTGTGATAGATTAGGTTTCACTTATTCTGGATCACTGCATTTTTTTGTGAGAATTTTGTCTTTTGCCCATATGGGTTGTACACAAAATATTGTTGATGCTGTCTCATAAGCTTATACATGTTATGTAAATACTTGTAATTTTTTGTGTAGGGAAGTTCATGGCTGTCGCTTATGTTATTTCTTTCCGGAAAAGTTGCATATGCATCTTTTCAAATTGCACGATTATAGGTGTGTTCGGCATTGTTGTTTGCAAACCTGCTTTTTTGAATTTTTTCCTTACTATTTTTTTTTTCCAACAAATCTTCAAAAAGAAATAAAAAATGTGACCAAAACGAAGGCCCAAAATACAGCTTTGGGTTGCCAATTGCAGCCTATGTCATGTATTTGTTTACCAAGTGAAACTTCTGTCTCAATTTCCTGTTGGGACTGGGTCCAGGCCATAGACGAATGTACAAATATCAGAAATGCGGGTGTTTTTCAGACCTTCGTTTCTCTTTTGCATGGTTGATTTGCTCGCGATTATTCCTGGTTAAATAAGAGAGAAATTTACTAAATATGTCCAATTTTAAAACTTATTTACGAAAATGCTTCCATTATTTGTTTGTTACGCCCATTTTTTTCGTCTTTTTTTTTTTATTTTAATTTTTCTTCTATCCCTTTTTATTTTCTCCTATTTCCTCA